>VNKF01000831.1:0-89898 GCA_008044355.1 Drosophila lacteicornis
TGTGAAATAACATACATATTTTAAGACTTCATTTTGTTTTAATATTTTTAATTTTTTTATTTTATGGTCAAGATTGCATATAATTGGATCTTCTTTAATTGTATTGTAAATAAATTAATTTTTCCCCGTTGGAAAGTCCCGCCACACGGCTTTGTTTCCTATTGCCTGTCTCCATTTCGCAAGGGTCGCGGGCGTATTATCAACCATTTCCTTCCCCTCGCACCAATTTGAAAGACCCTAACGCGATGTTCATTCTAGTATATTCTAGTATTTCTCTTAGCTCATCTGCGTACCGACCTTGCTAAGAGGTGCCGAAAAATTGTATTTGTCTCTCGCTCGCACTCATTAGGTTGCTAAAATTTAGCGCTGGTGAGTACGTAGCTTTAAACTGAAATTAGCGACAACCTAAGTAACCGATAGGATTAGGTCAAAATCCCATTTAGAGTTCATTCTGATAACTGCAACTTGGCGGTATCTCTCCAGCCAATCAAAATACCAACTAAATAGCTGAAGATTAAGCTCCGTCAACAGCATTGGTCCATTGGAAACACTGCTGCACCGCCCCAAAGACTGTCGAAGATGGTGTGGTAGTTGCAGCTGCGTTTGGCTCGAGTTCTCGAGGTTGTTGACACGTTCCGTTGGCGCCCCTGACTTTTTTGCCAGCCCATCATCATCATCATCGACGGGCCGCGGTAACCGCGATTGCGATTGCGATTGCGATTTCGGTTCTTCAAGCAGAACGATTCCATTTCGCTTTCCATCTTGTTGTCACCAGCAACAATTTTTTGGCCGCAAGCGCCTTTTTTGTTTATCTTGTGACTTTTTTCCGTTGACTTATTGTTTTTTTGCCAAGGCATTGTTATTAATTCTTTTCGCTTTTTGCGCTACACTCGCAACTTTTTTACTGGGTTGCTGCTGCTTGCCATTTCTTTTACTGTGCTGTGCTGCTGGACTTTTGTTCCAGAGCGCAGCACGTTTAATTCACAAACAATTAATTAATTCATGCACATTTATGTTAATGTGCAGAAATTAATGTACCCCGCGGGGGGAGAAGGGGCGTTGGGGCGAAGGGAGCACGAAGCGGAATCGAAAAGTAGTTTAAGCACTTGTGCCGACTAGGCACAATTTTCTGGATTCAAGAATTACAATATTTCTGTACTTTCAGCACAAACCCGCGCCGAGTTGTGTAAGCCCGCAGTAGTGGAGTGTCGACTTGCCGACGACGACGACGACGACGAGCAGCGCTGCTCCATTCCCATTCCCATACCCTCCATTCCACTCGCACCCGTCACACCGTTCGATCGGCTTACGCCCCCAAGCTGGACGCTCGCACCATCGCCTACCGCCCGCTGACCCTTGGCGGCCACCAGCCGACGCTTATGGCCGAACTGCCGACGGCGCCGAACGGCGTCCCAAGCGGCGATTACCTGCACCGCTCCATCGACCAGCTGCGATCCTTGGGTCACCTGACCACGGCCCAATTGGTCCACGAGTACAAGCCCTTCAATATCAGCGAGTTCCGCCAGAATGTGGCCGAGCGGCTGGACTACTCGCTGAAGAGCGGCCTGGTGCAGCAGCATCAGCAGCAGCATTTGGTTATGGAGCAGCAGCAGCAGCAGCAACATCCCGATCCCCAGCAGCAGCAGCAACAGCAGCACTTGCATCACCAACAGCAGCAGCAGCAACAGCACCATCAGCAGCAGGTGAAGACGAGCTACAGTCCGCCCAACTCACCGCCAACGCCGCACGAGCAGCCAGAGCAGAAGGTGAGTCCCCAAACGAAATCCAAGCTCGAGATCAAATCCCAATCCTATTTAAACCCTTCATAACTTCATTCAATCCTCTTTTCTTTCTTTCAGTACGATCCCAGTAGATCGCCGGCACGACAGCAGATGAGCAATGGCAGTGGGAGCGGCAGTAATGGCTCCTCGCCGGAGGAGGAGGGCCGACGGAGCGACGGCGACCAGACGAAGCCGTACAAGTGCGCCTCGTGCAGCAAGTCCTTTGCAAACTCCTCGTACCTGTCGCAGCACACGCGGATCCATCTGGGCATCAAGCCGTATCGCTGCGAGATCTGCCAGCGCAAGTTCACGCAGCTGTCGCACCTGCAGCAGCACATCCGCACACACACAGGTGATAAACCGTACAAATGCCGGCATGCCGGCTGCCCAAAAGCCTTCTCGCAGCTCTCGAACCTGCAGTCGCACTCCCGCTGCCATCAGACGGACAAGCCGTTCAAGTGCAACTCCTGCTACAAGTGCTTTGGCGACGAGATGACCCTGCTGGAGCACATACCCAAGCACAAGGACTCCAAGCACCTGAAGACGCACATCTGCAGTTTGTGCGGCAAGTCGTACACGCAGGAGACCTACCTGCAAAAGCATCTGCAGAAGCACGCCGAGAAGGCGGAGAAGCAGCAGCATCGGCACACGGCCCAAGTGGCTGCAGCCCACCAGCAACATGTTCCGCCCGGCGGCATTGGCTTGAATCTGCAGCGTCAGGCGATGAACGATGTGAACGCCGCGTACTGGGCCAAGATGGGGGCGGACAGTGCGGCGGCCTCGCTGGCGGAGGCCATACAGCAGCAGCTGCCACAGGCCACCGGTCAGCCGTACGGGAACTTTGCCTCCCTGCAGCAGCAGCACCAGCAGCAGCAACAAGAGCTGCTGCAGCAGCATCATCAGCGATTGGCGGACACGCCGGGCCACTCACACAGTCCGCATGAGGAGGCCGCCGGCGAGGATCTCGTCCTGCGACAGTCCACGCCACAGCATCACCTCCAGCAGCAGCAGCAACAGCAGCAGCAGCAACATCCGGCGCACCATCAACCGTCGCCAGGGCCCGGATCCTCGGCTTTTACTCCCCTGGCAGCCACAGTGGCTCCACCACCGCCACCGCCGCATCTCCAACAGCATCGCGGTCCGCCGGCGGCCACGGCCGCATATCTGTATCAGCAGAATGCGGCTGCCGCAGCCGCCGCCTTTCCCACGCAGCTCATCTCGCTGCATCAGATCCGGAACTATGCCCACCAGCCAGGAGCGGCGGGTCTCATCGCTGGCGATCACCTCACTCTGGGCCTGAGCGCTGTGAACGCGGCCAAGGAGAAGGCGCAATAGTATAGGCCTGGTCGTGGCCAAAAGAGGCAGCAACGATGACATTAGCTTAAGGTCTCCGTTTAAACTGGTTTGGATTCGGGGTTATAAGATGATTAAGCGTAGTCCTTGAATCCAAACCAATTGAAACAATAGAAGTTAAATTAAGTTAGTTAGGCGCAAGTTGGTAGAGGCGCTCAGGAGCTTGGGATTGCAGCTGGTTTCCCTGAGCCTGAACTTTCCACATATCCAAATCCATCTTGACTCCAACACTGCCTAAGCCCGAACAGGAAACCAACTGCAATTCCCTAGCTCCTTGCTCCCTCTTCCAACTGCGATTTGAGGAATACTTCATCTAGGTCAACTCAGGATTTTCTATACGATATTTATATAGCCCTTATTCCTTTCCTTTCTATATACAAACCTAAGCAATATGTAAATTAAAACTCTGAATTATTTGAATAACCTAAATTCGAATAGATCACAGTTTTGGCATAAGCTGGCAGCCGTACCAAGTACATAATATATTATACATTATAGCCTAGATTGTACATAGATGTATGTAAATGTGTGCTGTACATGTAATCTTACCCTAGATACTTTCTAATTTATCAACTAATTAGTAGTTTAAGGATATTTTCTACCTGTTAGGCATGCTGAGAGTGCGAGGAATCGATTTGAAAGTGTAAAATTCAAACCCTAATAAATTTGGAAATTATTTATAAAATAAAACCAGACTTTCTTTTTCTAATTCAGCCGCAGGATTAGCATTTTATGCAACGATCCAGAAAACTGCAACCTAATCCGCTTAGCAGCGGGCTCAAGAAGCACGGCTTTCCTTCCTTTTGTGCCGGAGAGAGAGGCGACATAAGAGATTTATGTTCAGGGAAATCGGATCGAGGTTTATCTTCTCACTGCCAGCTGCCGCGTTCGCTTGGGCTTAAGACGCGACACTGGCGCAGTTCTTAGGGGGGTTGGCCTCGCCAAAAAGTGCTCGGTCAGACACTATGTAGGTTCTCCCTCGAATCAAAAACTGCTTGGCTGCGCTCGAATGGCGATCAATGATTGATGACTGATTGAGTCTTGATATTCTCGGTCGGAGATTAATGAGAATGATTCATTTTACTGGATTGGCCTGGGTCTTGAGTTTTTTTCGATGTGTTTTGCATATCTACGGGTATTTTTACCTGATATAAAAACTAGTTCAACGCCGCTTAATATTTCAAGACTTCTTCACTCGGCACGATTTGCAACTTGAAGTTGGAAGAGCAAGATCTGCTTAAGGAATGACTGAACTTGGAGAACCTTACAGCGGAAGGTGATGTGAAGTTATGGTTTTCTTTAGACCTTTGAGGGATTAGTAAGCTGATATCCAGCAACTGTGCAGGGTTTATTCGATATATCTCCAAGCAAAAACGAATTTCATAGCTAATTAATAAAACAATAAATTTAAAAGTCCCACACAAAACCAGTTTAAGTTGTTAACAGGTGTTTTTTTGTGTTCATTATTATATTTTCTCTCTTTATTTTTGCCCCCTCTGTGCTGTGCTGAGCAGCGTTTGAATGGGATTATAAATAGCAGCAAATTGTGTTAAAGAAACAAAAAAAAAGAGGAGAAATAAAATGCTTTTTATGATCTTTTTATGCCGCAAATAAAAACGAAATAAAATCCTCTAAAGAGTTCATAACAATGGGGTTTGTTCGGCAATAAATAGACACCCACAAAGGGAGAGACAAAGAAGTTGATAGAGACATAAACTCGCTAAAAGGATTCTCTTTTATGTCTTTGTTTGTCAACAAAGATCGGTGTCTTTGCCAAAATTCGGCACGATCCCTTGGGCAGGACACCCTTGAGCGGGCTACAAGGATCGCTGACAAGAAACCAACAAATCATCAAAGTAGAATTGGCAAACACACCGCAGAGGACAAAGCCCGGGTATAAAAGGGCAGTTGCCGATCGATAATCGATCATTTGGCAGTTGTGCAAAATGCAAAACAAAGGTTTCCATTCGACAATGCAAAAATGAGGCAATCTTTTTAGCACATCCGAACCCTTTCATCCTTTTCGAGGGCTCTGCAACCCAATGTTTGCCAATAATTTAATTGATAAATGATTTGATTTCTGCCAGCTATCGTCATCGATCATAGAGCAGCATTCAAGCCATCGAAGCCCTGTCTATGCGTGCGATTAGCATATCAATGCGCATTATTATAGATGCACTAATGATCATGGGATTGTTTGGCGGTTATTGTCCCCGAATCTTCGAATCTTCGGGGTGGCTCTGCTCCTTCTCCTCCCTTTCTTTCGGGTCTGTGTCTTGTCTTTGGGTGCTGAAATCATCACGGTTCCCTACCCGTTGCGCGACTCTCATCAGGCTTTGTTATGCTAACTATGAGAAAAAAAAGGAGGACTATGTCCTGGCTGGGTCCTTGGCCCTGGTCCTGGGACTGTCACTTTTACTTGCAGCTTGATCGATATGATAATTAGAATGCAGTGCCCGAGGCCAGCCAGGCAGCTCGTCCCTGAGAGTGGCATCTGTCTAAGGAGATCGTCAGCGAGAGGGCACTAAAAAAAGAAGAGTGTTTGGAAGGACATTTACCTAAATAAAATTGTAAAATAAAAATTATATTTAATGTAAAATTGTATGCATTTTAAGAATTAGATTAAATTCTTTTATACCCAAAAAAAAAATCATCATAGAACCTATACGATTGTTACATGAATTCTATACTCTTGAGTATGAAAAAATTCTTAATAAGATGCTTATTAATTTGATACTACGAAACTATACATTTTATACTCATCTGCACCAATATTTCATAATAATCACTAACGCGACAAACAGAAAAGCACTAAATTCCAGCTAACGCGATTTGTTATCGAATTTTCGATGTAGGTTCGTATAAAAATAATACCCGAAAATACACAATTGAATCTTTGGAGTATAAAAATTAAACTTTTTAGTATATATTTGATATTTTTAAGTATAAAATGTATACTAAACTCGTTATACTGCTTGAGTATATTTTTAAGACAACGCGTTTGGGTGTAGACATTAGAAAAACAAAATAACATCATAGATCTTCCTTTTCTTAGTCAGATTTTATATTTTAAAACCATTTTCAAAAGAACCCATTTTAAATCTTCCTCGAATATCGTTAGTAAAATCTAATAACTTCCCCTACAAATTTTGTCTCAGTGCATTTCACTTCATTTATCAGTTTTTCAAAAAGGGCATTATGCAAAACTACTTTCATTTGAATATTGTCTATGCATTTTCAATGCCAAGAGATCATTTCGGTGCCTGCAGAAAGGCGTCATCAAAGGCATCAATAGATTTATGGTTTCTAAACTCCAGACCCGAAATCAAAACACACACCCAGGGCAAGGGGAGGGAGATAGTATCCTAGAGGAACCGATCATCAGGGGTTGCACACAAAACATCCGGATCTGTTTGTACAAAAAAAAAAAAACCTTTCACCCCAGAGAAAACGTCTCTAAGAAAGGACTCCTTTCTCTGGCGCAACCCGTTCCCTGGGATGGCATTTAGTCGGTTCGCCATTCAGCGATTCTTTTTTGGATAAACTATTTATGAAATTATTATACAATGCACACAATATGCGGATACACTCCACCGATTAGCCTGGGGTTTGAGCACAGATCGAAGGAGAATGGCACGAAGGTGTGTATGTTTTTCCCATAACTTCTTGTTCCTGTGGCATTTGCATTTCATCCTGGCTCCTTGCCAATTGTGATCCCGGCGGTATTGTTCGATTCTAATAAGGTGCGATATTGTGAAATTTGATGCGATTTTCGTTAGCTATTCTTATAACCATATTTGCACCCTTTGAGCCGAGCTGAATGGGTTATATTCGCACACCCAAAATCTGGAGGGCACACTCTATGGCTCTATTGTTGAGGTTTCTCTTTCTGGGCCGGGCCTGTGTTTGGATTGATTTCCCTTTATCATTTCGATTGTTGGGTAATTGATACTTAAGCGAATATTGGCATATTGCCAAAAATAAAATGGAAAGAAGAAGGTTTGCGGGCATTTTAATTAAGCGTCTTGATTGCGGATTTTATGAGTAAATCAGTGAAGATTTGAAGGCTCTAGTGATTGATGCACTATTTGCATTTGCTGGATTATAGATATTCCATATGCAATCCATTTACCTAATGCATTTCTCCAAGTTCTTTTACATATTGAGTTTCATATTCTAGCTAACCCAGGACTTGTTTGATTAATATCCCTTGTTTGAGGATGCATTTCCTTATTTGAGATCAACATATGTTTGATGGAGGGTGAACAATGCCACAGATGGTTATTTCTTGATTGTCTATATCACATTTTCTTTTTAAAATATTAGGAAAAATAAAAAAAAAAGTTATACATTTTTAATAGAGTTATAAACTTATTTAATATCTGCAGCTACTCCAAAGTTCTCTTCTATTTCTCTTTTAAAATGCTTTCATGATTTTTCTTATTAAAATCTTTAAAAAATAGTTACTCCAAAGTTCTCTTCTATTTCTCTTTTAAATATTACAGAAATATTAAGAGAAATCCTACAAAAAGTTATACATTTTTAATATAGTTATAAACTTATTTAATATCTGCAGCTACTCCAAAGTTCTCTTCTATTTCTCTTTTAAAATGCTTTCATGATTTTTTTGTTTGTTTGTCTAAATCACATTTTCTTTTTAAAATACAGAAATGTTTAGAGAAGTCCTACAAAAAGTTATACATTTTTAATAGAGTTATAAACTTATTTAATATCTGCAGCTACTCCAAAGTTCTTTTCTATTTCTCTTTTAAAATGCTTTCATGATTTTTTTGTATTTTCATAAAAATTCCAAGTTCATTTAATTCAAAATCCAATTATAAAGTTTTTTTGGTAAGCTTATCAAGTACTTAACAATGTTTACAATTACTCAAACCAAACCCCCAGATTTCTCTTTCAAATTGTTACAACAATTTTCAACTTAAATCCTTGACAACCAACACGTGTTAAAATTACAAAAAAAAAAAAAAAAACTAAAAAAAAAAGAAAAAAGAGACAAAAAAAAAAAATGCTAACTGCGTAATTGAAAGAATGGAAAATGTGAACTGGATTCCGCCATGAAATGACGCACTAACAAACATTTAATTACCATTTTCGCACCATCCTTTGTCAGGGAGCCGTTTTTCCTACTCTCATGACAAAAAAAGTACCCAAAAAAATGACAAAAAAAAAGAAATTCTACAAAAAAAAAAAACAGAAACAAAAAAACTTGCCACACGGGATTTGAACATTTCTAAAATACGGAAGGAAAAAAGCAGCGGCAAAAAAGCTGAACTCGGTACAATTAAAAACGACTTTTTTCGGTAGTCAAGCATAAAAAATTAGGGAACCGAAATACCTAAAAAAAAATGGGTTAAAAAACTGCAGAGCCCAACAATGAGGGCTGCAAGGATGAGCTCGCAGCCCGGGGCCTTTTTTTTCTTTGGGAGGACATAAAAAATCTCCCAAAAAAGTATGCAACGGGCGGCATTTGGTTACCTAATTTGAATATTTGGCGCTGGAAATTTTCTCACGATTTTTTTTTAGGAGCTACCCACAGCCCAAGACACACACACACACACTGAGAGGGCTCACGAGGCTCAGGGTGACGATCAAGGATAATGAAAGGACTCGAGCACAAAGACGGCAGACAAGGAGTAAAAAAAATCCGGATTTTTTACCTCATTTCCATGCGGAAGCGTTTCCTTGCGCGAACCGCCAAGGGCGACAGGACAAAGGAGGACGAAAAAGGATGCCTTAATTTATGCACAACACGTTCGCGGATCGGACGCTCAAAGGGTTGAGAGTTGAGAACCCGAGAGATCCCATCCCGGGACAGCATCGCCTCGCATTTGCATACGTGATCAGGGAAAAGGGTGCGTCGCCAAGCAGGACAGGGTCAAACATCATTTTTCATTTATCCTCCGTAAAAAAAATGGAATTTGAACGAAAAAAAAGTTGTATGCTCTTTGAAATAGAAAAATACGCAAATTATTCAAATTTATTTTTTTACCGGAAATTTCTGGTAATGCGCAGGACCAAGGTGTGTCCTGTGAGTTGTGACTCATATGCAGCTTGGCTAAGACGCTCATCTGGGTCACTCTTCGAAGAAAACACCCCAAGATCCGGTCTTTAGAGGGTAATGGTTTCTGTACCATCCTTTGGAAGATGAATCAGTTCTCTTCTGGGTTATTTGCTTATCTATTTTGCATATTTCAGCTTTGTATCTGTCGATTTGAAACGCCTTTGGCAGGATTCTAAATCAATATTTGCTCATTAGTCACAAACAATAATTTTAATTATTATAATGTGAATCCTTCTTTAAAGGGGAAAGGGAAAAATATAGCAGAGCAGCTGTGTAGACTCGAAAGATTTTAAGGTAATATAAAAGACACTTTCAGTTATTACTTAAACCCCTTTATAATATTTCTTCTCTACTAGTTTACTTTAAAAATAAACTTCAGTTTAAATATTATAACACTTGCCTTTTTCGCAACACCTTATTAATAGTTTGATGACCGATAAAAATGTTTTCGTAATAAAAACACTTCAGTTTAAGATTAAAATCGGATTGCCTAATACATCACAATCTTAAACGAAATGAACTAAGCTTCGAAATATGCCAAGCGCCTCACAGAAAATTAATAAAATTATTCCCTATCAGGAGATAAGCGAAATAATATCCATCAAATTCTATAATATGTGTACGACGAACGTAAAATTATGCAAAATTTATTCCGTCGCTGAAATAGAAATTTTGCAAAAGCCAAGCCACTTTTGTTTTGGCTTTGTTCAAGCTAAGCTTTTTTGTTTGCGTGAAATTAATTAAGTTACTTAATTATAGGTACAAGAGATGGACAAAGATCGATACCCCCTTCACCTCTGCATCTGTAAGCAGGTTGACTTGTGCCAAAATACATTTTTTTTTTGTGAAAGGTTTACCTTTGGTCCATTAGTGGGAGTTGAATTTGGCGAGCATACTCGAGGTATTCATACCTTGGAAAAAAAACACAATTAAATAGAGACCATTTCATACGACAAATGTATATTTATTTCACAGGGTATTAATCGGCCAACACCTCCGATTTTTCGCAAATAAAATTTTTGGTTGAAGCGACATAATGATTGATCGTGTGCCAATTGTAGACGAACCAAAAAAAAATGTAAAACGTAAGTGGTAGAGAGGGGCCATTGGGGAGACCATTAAGAAATTTTATTTATTTTTTGTTGTGCTTGCCTTTGTTCTCAGCCAAATGAATTAAATTTGTATTTACCTTCTTTTTTTGTTGTATTTTTTTTTTTTTTGCTGTGTACACGCAATTTAAGTGAAGATTCGGCTTCTAGTCAAACCGGTTTGCATTCGAAGATTGCCTTTTGGAATCTGTAAATCTTTTTACTGGCTAACACTAAGATGAACAGAACCCTTTTGTACATTAAACTGATTATTATAAAATCCCTTTTAATTTGGCATACTTTTTTTTACAACATTTGCAGAATATTGTATAAATCCATTTGTGAACCTTACCATAACAAATTGTTTACCTTTTAGAGAACGTTTTATGATCATAGCTTCCAATCTTGTATTTCAAATATTTGAAAAACAACCTAAGCCCTTAGAAACTATAACATGTTCATTTCTGGATGTACATATATCTGAAACTCTAAAGAGCTGAAAACTAACTTACAATTTGGGGGTACGCGCACTACTGCCGCTCCCGAAAATCATTAAAACAAAATTATAGTCTAAAGTTCGGTAAAAAAGAAAAAAATGTATAATTAAATAAATACATTTAGGCAGGCTAACCCAGAAAATTTGTGTACAACGGGATGATAATAATGGGAGTTTTTAAAAATAATAAAGTTCTATAAGAGATATGACTTTTTGAAAGCGCGAGAGATCCAATGCATTCTCGGTCACACTAGAATGTAACTATCATACTTGTTAAAATTTTTAGAAATTATTTCAAAGAAAACCCCAGCAACCCCCCATGAGTTAAACTTTAAACTATAATTCGTATAAGAGAAAGCTGGCCCTAAGCCAAGGAAGCAGTCTTTGCTTGGAACTGTCATAAACTGGAAATATGGCAGTGAATTATAGGGCAGCACTACATCAACAAAGAACTAATCCAAAGAACAATCAAAAGGGCTAGGAACTGTAACCGGAGCCCCTGGTACATCCGCAAAGTGGACATCCACAGAAATCTTACTAAATACCTAGATAGTGAAGAAATAGACCCCACCTTCAAGCGAAATATTCATCCAAATTAGCACCAATGTCAGTCTAAGATAAAACGACTTATCACCCCCGCAGGGCTGACCAAAGAGGCCACATTTAAAACAAACTGCCTCAACCCCTCGTATGCCCAAGATATAATTAAGAAGTTGTTCCACATCACCAAGCCAGCAATCATCTTCTGCGACGGTGATGACTACGAGAAAATCCGCGATGCCACCGCAAAGTTGAACGTTAGAATAGTCACCATGCGGAATCATCCAGCGGGGGCAGCACCATCCAGGAGGCGTTGCAGACTCCGGTCGAGGAAGGATTCCAGCCAGCTCGCCTAGAACGGGGAAACAGCCAGGCTTTGGCCATTCTCAGCACTTCCGGGACCACCGGCACTCCCAAGGCTGCTATTGTCACCAACAACCGAATAATTCTGAACGGATATACGTAAGTAGACCGCTTCCTATTTATATTTTTTCACAATAAACCATTTTAAATTATTACAGCAAGCTTACCACCTCGGATGTTCAATTCGCAACTAGCTCAGTGGACTGGCTCACGGGCCTAATGACTTTGGTCTCTGCCGGAGTTTTCAGCACAAAGCGCATTGTATCCGACGAACCCATCCATCCCAGGGATGTACTGCGCATTATAGAGCACTACCAGGTCACATGGGTTTTCCAGTCTCCGGGACAATTGGCTGCCATTGTCAACTGTCCGGAATTTGAGAAAGCCAACCTGCAGAGTCTGCGCTATTATTACTACGGAGGTGGTCGGTGCACCATGGAACTGCAGAACAGACTGCACTGCAAACTGGGCAGGGACTGCATGAACTTTGCATATGGTTTCCCTCAACTGGCACTACGTGGAGAAGCCCAATTCGGTGGGTCGTCCAAGTCCTGGCTGTGAGGTGAAGATCATCGACGAGCAAGGCAAAAATCTGGGACCCAATGAGAAGGGTGAGGTTTGCATTAACTTGGGCATCCGTTGTTCCTATTACGGAAATCCTGAGGCTACAGAGCAGATGTACAAGGACCAATTTATCCACACAGGTGATAATGGATACGTCGACGATGATGGCTTCCTGTTTATCGTGGATCGGAAGAAGGACTTGCTCAAGTACCAGAGTAACAAGTACTATCCGCACGAGCTGGAGGAATTAATCTCCCGAATACCCGGTGTGATCGAGGTCTGTGCCTTTGGCATCTGGAACATGAAAAATGGAGACGAGGCAGCAGCCATGGTGGCCAGAAGGCCGGATGTTGACTTAAGCGAAGAGGATGTGGTTAACTACGTGGCTAAGCACTCGAACGCCAAGTTCCTAAGATAACACTCTGGCTGTCTCATTGTTGACGATCTGAAGCGAAGTCCCAATGGGAAAACAAACCGGGTAGCTAACAAGGAACACTATATTCAAGCCAAAGGCATTCGGTTAGTCATATAATATATAGCTTTCTAGATATAGCTTCCATTTTTTCTTTCCCTCGCTCTAGGCATTTAAGATCCAGTCAAATAAGTACATTATAGGCAGAAAAAATTAAAAACGAAAGCCCGCCCTGTTTTCAAACACAGACCGGCGAGAAACTGTTGAAGCGGCGAAGTAGTGTGACCATAACCGATTATTATTTTCGCCGCAAATAGCATTTATTTTTCGACGAGCGCTGTTCACACAACGACAGGCAATTTCCAAAAAAACAAACATTTGGCGGATAATGTTTTTAAAAAAATGTTTTTAAATGACTTGGGACAGCCCTTAGTATTGGAGCCTGGAAAAAAATATGGCCCCTTCGAGCAGGTAGGGTATCAACTACCTAGCGAGGCGTATTTATTAAAAAAAACAGCATTACTTTCCAGCACCGTGGAGCACTGCTCCTGTCGTCTGCCGCCTTTAAGAATCATGTCGTTCCCGAGGATTGGTGTGAAGTGGTCGTTGGATCTGAGCCGGATATCTGTTGTCTGCGATTGCAGAATATTCATGAAATTTCCCATATTTCAAACTGCACTTTCAAAAGTTTGAGGCCCAATAAACCGACGGAAATACAGAACGGTGAATCGAAGATCACGCTCACGTTGATACCAGCCGGGAAAAGCGAAGATGACTTGGAAATGCATTTGTACTACATAGAGAGTTAGTTTTCCCTGGGATTATATCCATATCTTCCACTAGGAACTAACAATGTTCCCTTTCCAGATGGCCTCACAAGATATCTGATTGTGGGCCGTCTCTCGGGCTTCTTGGACTTTCTGCCCAAGGCCAATGCATCCTTCCATCGGGGTCTCAGTCAGGGAATTGATGTAATGTACATAGACGAAGGTCTTCTGGATGAAAAGCCATTAAACGAGGATCTCTATGCTCTCGCTCACCTGATAAGACCGAAGCACATCTACGGATTGAGGCAAAAGGAGTTGCCCAAGTGGCTGCTTGATCTTCGTCAGCAGCGGGATCTCTATGCGTAAACTTAACATAATAAAAATTCGACAGGTTTTTTATATAGAAAATGATGCATTTAAAACGAAAGACCTCGTAACAGTCAAATAAAATCTACCTAAGACCCACGAACTCGCATTCCCAGCCCCAACAATTATCCCTTTGTCGCCTTGGCCTTGCTTTTCACCTTCTTCACGCGCTTCAGGCCATCCATTTTGCTCTTCATGAACTGCGAGTACATGCCCATCATTGTGGGCACATCCTCCTGCCGCACGACGGTGGAAATCTACCGAAAAAAGCAATGGGGATGTAGTAATTGTATTTTATGGTGGAGCACGGTTGGCGTTACCTTCTGCGACTTGGACTGGGCTCGAATTAGGCACATGTAGGTAGCTGGCTTTGGCAGCGGCGGTCTGCCGGCTCTGGGCACGGGCTTGTCGTGGCCATCATCTAAAAAAAAGCAGATTGTTATTGTTGTTCCCGCAGACACGATGTTTCTCGAGGGGAGCTTTACTCACAGCGCTTGAATGTTAACGTAAAGGAGGAGTCCTTCTTCGCCGCATTGGCGATCTTCTCCAGGCGCAGGATGAACTGCAATGAGAAAGGGTTAATTTGCCATTTAAAGCTGTTGTTTTCGATTTATTTACGTTGGAATTGTCCAGCAAAACCATTTCGTGGCAAATAAAAAAGACGAGAGAAACTAGAGCTGCGAAAACGTCGATGTCACTGTCGATACTATCGATGTTTTGAAAAAAGGCGAGAGAAATGGGCAAAGGTGAAGCCGCCAGGGTTGCCAAAGCACTTTAAATATCTGGAAGACAACAAAGCGAAACTAAATTGTAAAATATATTAAAAATAACTTAAAATTATAATAAAAGTATAATAAAAAGCTTTAGATTTTATTTCATATTTGCCATGGCAACCCGAGCAGAAACTATTACCTTTTTGTTTAATGTTCATGCCGATAACAATATCGATAGACTGTCGCATTCGGATCGAGTTGGCAGCACCACCAAATGATTGGTTGAGAAAGCAGCAGCAAGGAAAAAGGCGAGAAAAAATCGTAAAGCGATTTACGAAAACCTACAAGTGCGGGGCAACCGAGGAAGCTGTTGCACACACGCCGGACAACTATCCGCGATCCCCCAACACCCGCGCCCGCGTCAGCCGTTAGCACGAGAGCAGCGCCCAGCAGCAGCAGCAGCAGCCCGAAATCGGCAGCAGCAGTGGTGCAAGCGAAGGAGGAAAATTTCCAGCCGCTCGAAAGCCCGCGACAGCAGCAAAAGGAAGCGCCGCCCACGCCGTCATCAGCACTAGCGTGTGAATTGGCATCATCACTTAGCCACTGGCCCACATCCACATCCATCTAGTGCTCGGCGAAGCTCCAGTCAGCGCCACAAACTCGACAACATGGTGAGCAACAATGCAACTCCAAGCCGGTTACCTTGGTGCCCAGGCCAGGCTGAAAGCATCCGCTTGGTGTGTCGCTGAAAGAGGAGCAGTTGCTGCCAGTGGAATGCCAAAAGCCACCGCCAGCAAGTGCTCAAGGTCCCAGAGTTACACACTCACAAGCCAGCACTGAACTTTGACCGAAACGACGCGAAACGCTCACTCACCCGCATTCCTCCCTCTCTCTCCCCGTTGCAGGACGTGTTCCTCATGATTAGGCGGCAGAAGACCACGATCTTCACGGACGCCAAGGAGAACACAACGGTGGCCGAACTGAAGAGAATGATTGAAGGTGAGTGCCAACCCAGCCGGTCGGTGGCTGAGTGTGTGTGTGTTTTCCCTATTTATAGATCGGCAATATTGGGTAATTCCATGATTTACTTACTCCCGCAGGCATACTGAAGGTGCAGCCCGTGGACCAGCGGTTATACAATCAGGACAACGATGTCATGGATGACGAGAGCACGTTGCAGGACTACGGCGTGACGGTGTCCACGGCCAAGGCGCAGGCTCCGGCGCAGCTTGGCTTGACATTCAGGTGAGCAGAGAGAGATCTGTTGTTGCTGTTGTTGCCGCTACTCTGAGACTAGCTGATAAGCGCAGCCCGCACCGGTTATCTAGCGGACGCAGCTCGCCAGCACGTGTCCCTCTCAATGGGTTGGAGGCTGATGCTAACTAAGCACATCCTAATGACCTTTCTTTTACCTTGCAGAAACGAAGTGGGCGACTTTGAGACACTGGACATGTCACCATACTCGGCACCACCAGACTTACCTGAAGTGATGAAAAACCAAGAGGCCTCGAACGGACAGGAGCAAGTTGCATAAAGGAGCAGTCAGCAGTCAGCAGTCAGCAGTCAGTCAGTCAGTCAATCACCCCTACGAAAACAATAAACAGCAGCAACCACATCATCAAAAGCAGCAGCAGCCGCAGCAGCCGCATCAACTAAGCCACAAGGAGTATGTGGCTAAACGAGACAAACTAAATCCGCTAAAAATCCAGAGACTCAATCCTACTGTCGCTCGCTTTTGTCCCCCGCAAACGAAAAATGAATAATGAATGAAATGGCGAGATCCGCACTCGATTCGTTCCGAACCGGGCTGCGATATATCCACTAATCCGCCTGGCCGGAACGCAAAACAGCAACAACTGCAGCCCGCAATAGCTAAATATGCATTTTTTTCGTTGTTTATAGCAAGGAACAATTCACTATGATTCTAACAACAAAACAAATTGTACTTTGGAATGGGATTTATAATATTCGGCTTTAACTTTACCACCCCACACACTCTTGTTTGTTTCTTTTTTATGGAATTTATACGAATTTGTTGAAAAATACACAAAGTCATAAAAAAACAAAGTAATGTGCGAAATAAGCCATCGTGCAGCAATTTCAATCCCCCATCCCCACACGATCCCCGGCACGATCCTTCTTCGTAAGCAGAGTGAAAAATGGTGAATATTGGGATCTAATTATATTATAATTTATAATCAAATCATTATTTTTGTAATAATAAGATTTAATTATTATTAAAAACAAACAAAGAAACCCCACCGCCCATCAAGCTAATCACTCTCATCCAGCTCCGCAGTCATGGCGGCCACCTCCGCATCGTTGGCATCACTGCCGCCGCCCTCCTCGTCGTCGTCCTCAGCCCTTGCACTATCGATAAACGAAGCATTGCCGCTCTGCTGCAGCTCCTGATGCTCGAGGTATTCCTGCAGCCGGTCCTGGAAGAAGTTAATGAACGTCTGCTTCTGCTGCGCCGTGGCCGGGAAATAGTGGCCGCCGCTGTGTTCTAGAATCTCCACGTTCTTGAATTGAGCGGCCAGCGATTCGCTCATCTGCTTGGGTATGATCTCATCCGTTTGGCCGTATATGTGGAGCGTAGGTATGCTGATGGGCTCTTCGTAGGCGCTCATGTGCACCAAACTGCCGGAGAGGAAGCCCGAGGAGAGCACAGCGAACTCGGGCCGGATGGAGGTTACTGTGGGGGAAAGAGCAGCTGGATGAGTCTCTTAGTTTTCGCTTCTTAGCCTTACTTACGCTTCTTTTTGGCCAATCCGCATATCAGACCCACGAAGCAGGCGCCCTGCGAGAAGCCCAACAGTCCCTGGAACGGACCCTGCGTTCGCCACGCCTCCTCAACGCAGCGCAGACTCTCCTGGAAGCCAAAAGCCGGGCCGCCTCGGTTGGTGCCCTTGAAGGTGCCGTCGTCCTTGTTGGCCCACCAGCTGCGCTGCTCCGGAACAGGCTCCGCCGCCGATTCCAGGGCTGCGGCCACGTGTGGCGCCGAGATGAACACAAACTCGGCATACTTGGAGGCGAACTTGCGGAAGGAGCCGAGCTTGTTTTTGAAGGCATCTCCGTTCTGCCGATAGCCATGCAGGCAGAGCACGCGCACTTTCTCGGTGATTTCCAGCTTTGGTGGCTGCTTGCTACCGCCGGCACGACTCGAGCCGGCAGCCTCGGCCGCTGCATCGTTGTTGGTCATCTTAGCGGGGGGTTTTATCTCAGGTTTTATCTACTAAAAACTATTAAAAACAACAGAAAGGGTTCCGAAGTGTGACCGCGGCGGAGGCTTTAAAAAAAACGCAGCACTTTAAAAAATACCAAAGTATACCACAATAAATAAATTAATAGGGGTATTTCGAAATAAATGCAAGACTATTCATTATAAAACAGTAAATATTGATAATCAAGCATACTTTTCCTTAATTTTCAGGAAATAGACTTTGCAAAAAACAAACCAAAATGTATTTTACAAGCTGGCAGCGCCATAATAAATAATCGCACCGGGTGGCAACTCCAAGCAAGAAAAGCCGCATTTTTTACGTAAAACTTATTTTTGGTAAATGCAACAAGTTTTCCGAGCCTTTTCCTTCGACAACGCCGGATATTGGACCAGTAACCTTCACAGAGCAGCAGGAGTGACAGCCAGAGAATGATCTACACCACAACGCTACTGTCGGCGCGCGGCGGCCTCTTCGGCTCGCTGATGAGCAAAGTCAGGCAAGTTGTAGCCAAGGAGCAGGTCTCCGGCTCCGCTCCTCCTCCACCCAATGACACCGACAACAGACCACTCACACCCAACAGGCCTTTGGCAGCCGCCGGCATCAGCAACAGTCCGGCGGTGCAGTCGAAAACCCTGGAGGAGCAGGTGGGCCTGCCCCCGCGACCCAAGAAGCCGCTGACTCCCTACTTCCGTTTCATGCGCGAGCAGCGCCCAAAGCTGGTGGCCGCTAATCCGAAGATCTCCACCATCGAGGTAGTGCGCCAGCTGTCCAAGAGCTGGTCGGATGCGGACGCCAAGCTTAAGGAGCGCCTGCAGGCCGAGTACAAGAAGGACCAGGAGATCTACGTTGACCAGCGCACCAAATACGATGCCACGCTGACGGACGAGCAGCGGGCGGAGATCAAGCAGCTCAAGCAGGACCTTGTCGATGCCAAAGAGCGCCGGCAGCTGCGCAAGCGTGTCAAGGAACTTGGTCGTCCCAAGAAGCCCGCCTCCGCCTTCCTGCGCTTCATTGCCAGCGAGCGCACCAATTCACCGCAGGACCCCAAGCAGACATACCGCGAGTGGCACCAGAAGACGACGGCCAAGTGGACGCGTTTCACGGACTCCGAGAAGGAGTCCTACATGCTGGAGTCACGCAAGGAGCTGGAGATCTACAGGTGCGTAGCGAGGTTCTAGTAGAACCCGCATGAATTTTACAAGAATAACCTCTACTTTTCTTAACAAGTTTAGCTTTTCCTGCTTACTTTTTTCCTATTTACCCTCTTGTTTGGTTTTTAAAGCCACATTTTTAAACAATATTAATCTTTTCCTTACAGAAAAGCAATTTCCGTGTGGGAGGAGAAGATGATCCGCCTCGGCCACATCGACGTTGTGCGTCATGGCAATCTTATCGATCCGCCAGAGCCCAAGACCCGCAAGTCGCACGTTGCCAAAGAGAAATAGGGCCTATCTAGCTGCTCCGCCATCACATACACATAATTCATTCTTCATTTTGTTTTTTCCGTTTTCCCTCGCTCTCATCGCAAATTTGTTAAGGTTAAGCATTATAGAATAAATGCACGCCCGCTTAAGTACAACTTAGATTTCTCTGTTCCTGCTGCTCTATTTACAAAGAGTAACTTTAGTCACTTTCTGGACTTTGTAAATAGCTTCAGCCTTAAATATAAAGACAGTTTTCAATTTTAAAAAAGCCATGTGCTTATTTTCGACTAATTGAAGGGGCATTTCCATTAAAAAATATTAATCTAAGATCTAATTATGGCCTTTGCCAACACGCTGCGTATGGAGCAGGCACGTGGCATTGGCAGCTACCAGATTTCTAAGCGAGCTGGCCAAAGAATTCAGGTCTTCTTTGACAAACACGTGTCTGAGTCTTACGGGGTTAATATCACACTTGATTTCTAGTTGATTTAACACGGTAATCGACACAGTTTTAATCTCTCTGCGTAGATCACGGTAAACAAATATGCGTTGAATTTGTCACCTCAAATGCGCAGATTACAAAGGTTATATTTGGTTTATAATTAATTATTAGTACAGTACAGCCTTCGACTGGAACTACTACAGTGTGGCCTAATCTACGGAGCGGACACAAGCGCTCGCCTCTGGGTTCAGTTTCCAAATGAACGCAGCGATCCGAGGCCGGAGCATGGACGGGCCTGGCCTGGCTGGAATGATATTTCCGCTGCTTTGGTCAGCGCTCTCGCTCTCTATATCTCTCTGAATTATTGCTGACTTCGGGGAATTCGGCGATAACCGTTCGAGTGTTTAATCAGGGACGGAGTATGTGAATAGCCCATTTAAAATATTCAATATTGACTATTTGGGTCTAATAGAGTGCGGAGATAACAATTTCCGAGGGGAAAAGTGATTTTCCTGTAAGCTGTTACAAATTTCTCTGCTTTAACTTTGAAGATGCTCTAAAAATTAAATTTTCTATAATACTAATACATGAAATTAATAGAAAACTATGATTACATTGAGTTTATGCTGAAATATTCATAAAATCCCTATAAAGCATTATTTTTCGCAACTCATTTCTCTCACTCCGGACCTGTACTTTCCAGACCCGGTTTCCCGCTTTCCACTGCCTCTTCATTTCCTTCCCGCTTAGTTGAATTTTGAAACAGTTTCGGCTCTCCGGAGCACGCTCAAGGTATCTCAGGTAGCGTTCCAGTCAGCGGGAGAGGAGAGCAGAGGCAGAGCCGCCGAAAAAGAGAGGCTCTGCCTTCCAGTGATCCCCTGATGCGGCTCAACAGGTAGCCGGATCAAGTACCTTGATATTTCCAATGTTTGCTCTTAACCAAATGGAAAATGTTTTCACCTAATTTCGAGGCAGCAATTCGGCAAACTTTATTGGCCCGGCATTGGCCAGAGCACTTCGAAACGCCAACGACCGCCACATTCTTGGGCAAGAATCCGAGTTACCTCCGAGTTTCTGGCCAAAACACCACGTTCGGGCCGCCACCGCCACCGCCAGCAGCGGAATTGCGCAAGCCATTTTGGCGCAACCTTGGGCTACTGCTAACTGCTACTCCGAAATCCAAAAAGCAACCACTGCACACGCACACGAGTGTATCTCTTTTTGCAATAGAAAAACAGCAAACAAATACACAGACACACAAGACGGCAGCGAAAACAAAACGAATAAATTCCAAAAACAACTCCTAATACGCCTCTTAGCCTGGCCAATAAAATGTTGGCAAAATTCGGCAATTCGAATGACAAAAATGCATTAGACGGGGCATTAGAGGCAGCTGGGAAGCGGTTAGGCACGATTAAAGCCTTTCAGTTGCCTTTAGATTTGTGGTTTTCCAGGTTTCTAATTTAGTTGGTAAGAGCAGCGGAAGTTCTAAAGGTTTAGCGTTCTTTTAATGGCTAATAGATTGTATAATTGGTAAAGAAATTGGGTTATAAGCTGGAATATACTCAAATTTGTTGTGTTTGATACTGAAAAAAAAAAAGGTTTTTGGGGAAACTTTTGGTTTAATTTAACAAAAAACTGATTATTAACTTAATTAATAGCATTTTTCTTTATTCAAGAACCTAGGGTTTGCCTTCTAGGATTTGTTTTACAAAAAAGGAACGGTAGGAACTCAATTTAAATGTAAAATATATTCCAAAATACAATTCAAACCCAATACTTACAACTTAATCTTCAGGAAGGCCAAAGAAATTAAATTCAGTTCAAAATCCGTCTCAAAAAATAAGTTGGACTCTGTGTAGTACCCGTAAGATTCTCCAAGCCGAAGGGGGAGCAGCCAGGTGGAACCATTTATAAAGTGGTACAAGTACCCGAGCGTGTATTGTCTCTAGTTGCTGTCTAATACTTGTTTTATTTTGTGGTCTTCGGGTTCGTCGCCGCCGCTACTCAGGTGAGCCCAATTTCAATGCACTCGACTCGGACCTCCGCCTCCTCCTTCCACCTACCCTGATCCCCTGGTGCTCAGCTAAGCGGCTGCGAGTGGAGGCCAACTGCTTTTCGGCGGCGTTGCGCCACAGAAGTTGAAATTTCGGTTAATATTTTCGAGTTACGTATGTATTTATTCAACGAATTTGGTTCTTTCTGCAAGAGTCGTAAGAGGTTCGTACGAAAACAGAGATGATACATTACACATACTGGATATTTTTCGATCTTGCCGGACGCTACGACGACATAAACCTAACGCTTACATGCTAGACGAATATTTACATGTATATAGTATATATATTATAGGTAAAGATAATACGAATACGATGCACAAGCTCAGAGTTCTCGACAATAATTTAATACAATGTGGGGTAAATGTGAATGCGAACGAGATAATTTCGAAGGAAGAACTCTACAGCCTTACAGGTTGCGATGTGTGTGTGTGATGGTTGTGAATAAAATACAGAGGAGGCTCCAGGGATTCCTTATTTGCAGTGATTTCCCCAACTGCTCGACCGTACGTACAATTAGCTAAACAAAACAAAACAAAGTACACAAGAATCACGAAGACGCACAGGACGAAGCATCCATCCAGCTAGCCACGCTGCTTACTGCTCCCGCTTCCGTTTCCGGTCCCGTTCCCATTCCCACTGCTGTTGCTGCTGCTGCTGCTGCTGCTGTGACTCTCCTCGGACGGCGGACGCACCCATCCCCCGTAGCGGCGCTCCATTTCCCGCGCCACTGCCAGACAGAGGTGATCTTGACCAGGATTGGCCACCACCTGGATGCCCATGGGCAGGTTGCGCCTGTCCAGGCCGATCATGCAATTGGTCACCGGCAGGCCCAGCGTATTGAAGATGGCCATGTACATGGGCTCGAGGAGCTTGTGGTAGATCTGGTAGTGCTGGTGCGCCGTATTGGGGAAGGTCGGGTAGAGGAAGACGCCGTCGTTGCCCAGCATCTCCTTGAATTCAGTCTTGAGCGCCTCAATGATGCTGGCCAGGTGCTTGTGGCGCGAGTTCGGTATGATCTTCATGAAGTTCTGCAGGTGGCCAAAGATCACCGACGGCAGGATGCTGTCCGAGCAGCCGAAGAAGTACTTGACCGTCTCCTTGCACACGGTCTTCGGCTGCTCGCCCTCCTCCGTCTTGTGATAGATGGTCTCGATGTTCTTCATGGTCAGCATGGCCGACAGCGAGATGTCCAGCGACCACTTCATCTTGCGGATGTTCACGCGCTTCGCGTTGAAGTCGCTCGCCACCCGATTGATGGCCGCATGCAGATCCCGGCTCAGAGGCCTCATCATTCCCGATGGCCCGTCGTTGTCCATGAAAAAGAACCGGATGCCATTCACACTGATCGCCCGGTCCAGCGTCAGCTTGGGACCCGTGGGATCGCTCATGCACTTGAGCAGCAGTGGCAGATCCTTGGCGTAGCGCGTCATTGGGGCGATGGTGAAGAAGTCGCCCCATTTGGGGAAGTCACTCGTCGGGTGATGGCCCCGGAAGGAGACGGCATACGGCGTGGGCTTGTGGCCCCAAATGCCGCTGAACATGGCGGGCAGGCGCGAGGAGCCGCCAATGTCCGAGGTGAGGCCCAGCAGCGAGGCACCGCTGGCCAGGAGCGCCGCCTCACCGCCCGACGAGCCGCCGGGCGTGCGCTTCAGGTCATACGGATTCTTCGTCTGACCCGTCACATTGTTGTACGTCTCCCAGAGCAGGCACAGCTCCGGTGTGTTGGACACCAGCATGATGATGCCGCCGCTGCGCTTGATCTGCTCCACCACCGGTGCGTCCGACTTGGCTATCTGCGGCGTCTTGAAGACACGACCCGCCTGATTGGTCATCCCCTTGACGGCGATGCTCTCCTTGACGGTGACCGGTATGCCCAGCAGCGGAGTGTGCTCCTCCATGGACTCCACGCTGTTGATGCCCATGGCTATCACGTTGTCGATCTCGCGGGCCTCCTCCAGAGCCTCTTCGAAGCGATCCTGAACGATGGCATTGATCAGGGGATTTACCTGCGGGGATTACAAGAAAAGTTCAGCTTGTTGAGATTTTATTTTAATAATATTTTATAAGGTAATAAGTTGCTCTATACTAAAGGAATATTTTAAATTAAAAGGTTATGGGAAAAGTCCAACGAATTCGCAAGTACAAGTCTCTGAACTTATAGGGAATTCTCCGCCAAGTTCAACGACTTTAAAAATAAGCATGATGATATGTAAAATATATAAATCTCAGCGCCAATTACTTGACTTTATTAAAGGGAATGCAATTTTCCGAGTTTATTTCAATGATTTTAATTTATTTTAATACTTTAGTGAAAGGTCTTAATGGGTTTACAAGCTCACCTGTCGACATCGCTCGATGTAGGCTTCCACGACTTCTTCGCTTTTAATCTGGAAATGGAAAGCCAAGAAGAATGTTTTGATTATTTCCGCAATTTCCACGGCATTCCGGCCCAGAGCTCACATTCCACCCCGATTCCCAGGGCACAGGCAATTCTCGTCTATTGAGACGCGGACAGTGCCAAAGCCACAGAGGCAGAGGCAATTTATGTTAAATTAAAATCAATAAAAAGACAAAGCTTGCATTCGTGACGCGTGCACTTTTTCGATCAGTGATCAGCAGCGATCAACGATCAGCGGCCCCATGTCGTATGAGTAATGTCCGAACGATATATATATATAGAAGAACGAACTATTTAGAGTTCAGGGGGACATAAAGAGACATTCTTAAAGTCAAGTATGAATTGGTTGGGGTCAGGGTAAGGTCTTGAATTGATTGGAATATATCAAACACGTGGATTTTGTTGGATTTCCGCATTAAGACAGCAATTATTCAGCCTTTAATAGGTATTAATGGATTATGGCATCAATTTAAAATATTTAACAATTAAATTAAAGTATTTATGTAGGATTTATGGTGGCTAATGATAAAATAATTGAAGTTATTGTGTAAAGAACAAACTACATAGATGATTGATTAGTCAAAGTAAGAATCAAGCGTATAAATTGCGAGTTTTCTAATTAATAATTTGAATCAAATTAAGAAATAAACAAAGGAATAAAGAATTTCATTGTGAAATTGTATAAATGTAATTAAAATATCAAGCAAATACCTGAGCCATAGAACCAAGCACGTAAACAATAAAATAATCAATTTAAGAGCCAAAGAAAGCTGTCAGCAAATCAAATAAAATAGGAAAGAAGGAAAGCTTTGAGGAGAGGATGATTAAAGCAAGGTATTTTTAATAATCTATAATAATAATAAGTCAATTAATAAATCAAAGCACGTAAGCCTCAGGCAATTAGAACCATTCTGAGTCAGATTTCTGAGAACCGGGAACGGAACTTATCAATAAATATGAAATGCAGTGTGAGAATTAGCTCGAGTGAGCAGTAGCTGATATTATAATTAATTACACATTCTCACTCACAGTGTTTAAAGGCAGATCTAATCAGTTAATTGATGGGGGAACCACATATCAATCATATAGAGCACTCAAAAGTATCAATAATGGTTTCATGGTTTTCATAACCCATTCAGACCACAAGCACTGCAGTCTGACCTCTGAACTTGAGCTCTCTCAGCCATAATATGGGTAATCCGAGGCAGAAGGCCTTCAGTGCTGAATGCTGCCTGAATAGAGACACAAATTGCCTTACTTTACCCTTAAGCGCAGGCGAATGCAACTCACAAATGATGCACACACTCGACTCATGTGGTGTGTATGTATAATTAAAATTAAGGCTACTTGATTTTTTCAATGACTTCCAGTGTAATAATAAATCAGAAACAGGTAAACACAGTGTAAGACAACATGCAACAGAAGGGTTCAGAGCGAAATCAGCGACCGAAAAGCAGCAGCGATCGATGTTTGCCAAGTGGAAAAGATCTCGGCAAGTGTGTGTGTGGAAGTATGGATGTTGTGGCACCACTATATGGCATAAAGAAATCGCGACACACAGACACAGTTTCGCCGATGCTATATAGTATATACTATGTACACTCAGATGATGTTCAGTGTGTGGAAGTACGTGCTAAAAAAGACTCTCCTCGATTCGCAGCAAAGCAAAACAAACCCAAGAAAACGAAACACGAATTATGCGATTCAAGTACGAACAAATTTCATATGAACAGCAGCAGCAACATCTAGTTTGTGGGCCCTGGGTCTATGAACCTCTCTGAGCTACATCACTCTGAGACAAAAGACTTAATAAATCCAATTTAGAGACTGCGGCCAGGAGCAATTAGTCCAGCGATGTCGCTTTCTTGAGCTCACAGCTAGCGCGATTATATTATAATATCGACTAGATGCTGGTTCTGATATAATGCCAATTACAAAATCATTACGCTTAGCTTGGCTCGTTGCTGTGAGGCAATGCCGGTCGGTGGTGGCTTAACCTATGACAATGAAACACCGCCAGCAATTAAGGTGGAAGACAAAACATATAAAAAAGGCTTAATTAAAATAATAATATTTAGCAGTCATACGCACCATACACGAGTGCTTGCCGAAATAAGACAAAAGCCGTAAAAAGCCACTAAAAAATATTAAAAATACAAAACGAACGTGCACTAAAAAAACAAAACAAACTAACAAAGCCAAGTGCATGCAGCAAATGCTATAAAGCCAACCTGAGGGTGACCCGATAAGGTCTGTCAAGTAGTGGTGACCTCACACGATGTGGATCTTGCACATCTTGGAGTTACAAAGAAACCCAGACTCTTGGGGCATGCATGTAAATAAATCTCTTGGGATATGGATATAAAGCTCCGATAAACCGACAAGACTCTGTCTAGGCCGCCGTTACCAGCTTGTTGTGTGAATAATGTTTTTTTGAGTTTATTTTTTGTTTGCGAAATTTCTGCTCGCATCATAAAAGTGCTTGGTTAATACTTTTTAGATGACTAACCCGCGCTGTCTGGCTGGTTTCTTCAATGCCTTGTGTCTATACATATATCCCTCCCGCCACACACCAAATTGATTTCGATTTCATCTGGGGTCATATAATGCTTGTTATGTTTTGTTTTCTGAAGTGACGCATTAAAAACAGGATTAGTAGTGGAAGTTTTGCTAATTTCACAAGAGGAATTTTTTCGTTGAGCATTTTGCAAGATTTTAATTGATTGGACAAGTAAGTATTAATAAAGAGGAATGACTGGGCAGTTTTGGGGGTTTCTTTAGTTATAGAGATACTTTTATATTGCTTATAAGCATGAGACATTACGGTATATAGGCTTTAATTTGAGGCAATTGTGACCTTTTAATTTCTTTAAAATAATTATAAGCTACGACTTGAAGTTACTCTTTTATTAGAAGAATAAATATGCTCTTGTAATTCTTAAAAAATAAATATAAATCTTTACCTTCTAGCTAATTTTAAGCTCTGACTTTGAGCCTCATTTTGATATGGTTGTTCTTTTTTGCCTAAAGCAATTCGAGACGCTCGTAGGGTATTTAACCCTTTGCCGAGTGGCAGTAACCTTTGCCCCTCCACACAATTTTATTGCTCAGTTTTGTCTAATTGAAATGTAAGGGGCCATTGACCGCCTCAAAACTACATATTTAAGAGGAAAACTGAAAAATAATGTCATTGTCTTTCTATGTTTTTGGGAGGCAAAGATTTCACACTTTCCCGACGACGACTCCCGAAGAGTCCAACATGGCCACAGAGTATCTAATAAATGTGGCAACAGCCACGGCGCCAACAGTCGCTCTCTGTTTCTATTGATTTGGCAAGATTTCGGCCAGCCAGGCGCTGTTTCTTTTGCGTAAGTGACCCAATTTCGTGTGTCGGGGGAATGGAGCTGGGAATAAATGCAGGTGTTTGTGTGTCTGGCGTGTGGTGTACTCACCTTTCTCGTGCGAATCAGCTTGGCCAGGTCGACGGCGGGTATCTCGAGCAGGTGGCTCCGGATGGGCGGTAGCTTGCGCCGCATCACCTTGATGTTGGTGTAGCGGCTGTAGGGGACGACGAACCAGCTGAAGACAATCATGGCCGAGCGCAGGAAGCGGCGCATGATGTACCCCAGGATCCTGGAACAGAGTAGCACAGCAATTTTGACGGCTTTCGGTTGACGCGGGCGGGAAGGAATTTAACGAATTTATCTGCGTATCGTCCAGATACGCCCCACAACACCACACACACGGCACTAAGCGAGGTAGACACTGCGCACAGCAGCCAACAGGTTGCCAGGATTGTGCAATCCGCAATCCGCAGTAGCAGCAGCGGCGACTGCAGCGACTTTTCGCTTGCACAATTCAGCAATGGAGCAGCACGGAGCTCGGGCTCGGGCTCGCGGCGAGATGCTTTTTGGTCAGTCAGACAGACAGTTGGCTAATAGTCGAGGGGCAGTAGCAGCATTGGCTGCATTGGCCGCCACCGGACGATGGCTAATAGTGGGCAGGCGTGTCAGCGGGATGGACGACGATGGGCACTCGCGGATAACTTGGGTTGGGGCGCTGCCGACGCATGCGCAGCCTGTGGCCGGCTTTCATTTTGTTGCACTCCACAGGTGCTGGCCTTATCACACACGCTCACCGAGTGCCTGGAATGGGGATCGCAATCGGTATCGGTCTCGGTTTCGGTTTCTGTATCTGTATCTGTATCTGGCGGATCTCAACGAGGCGAACCGACGCGAACGAGTCGAGCTGAGTAAATAAACGCTGGAGCAGCTTGCCACAGAGTATTTAAGGCATTGCTGCTCTCTCACTTATCCGATCTCTCGGAACGTGCTCGCCAGCAAGCTCGCTTGCAAGCTCAGCTCTCTGGCTCTCTCTGCGGTTCTCTTAAGCCCTCTTCGCTCTGTGATTCCCAGACTTGGCCCAAAGGAAATGGAGTAAGTGCGTCACAGATCAGCAATTAATAAGCCTGACCTCTTGATCTCCCCATAATTGCAATTAAAACTGCATGTAGATGTGATTGCGGACCTTGTTTACCAGCCGCTAACAAAGGGAGGACTCCCTCCGGGGCCTTAATTACACAGATCGGTGAACGCCAATGTGGGCAATGGGATCACATGGGGCATGTATGCTGACGCGTGTTCCAGCTTAACCTGAGATCATCTATCCATCGCCTCCCCCAAAGTGCAGCGTCATTCGGAAAACAAACATTGACACGAGGCGGGGTTTCCGGGGGAAAGCCCAGCGCTTGAAAAACATTTACAAGGAACTAAGTAGAACCTTGAACCCATCTCAAGGCCTTGGTAACAGGTTAGTTAGCATACATACACAGGAAGAAATTGGGTTGAGGAATAGAGCTTATTTGATCGGGGTTATCTTAAAAAATTCTATGAATCCATGTTCTCGATTTATGACTCCTTGATAGTTACTGGTATTGTCCTAAATACTTATTTTAAAGGTTATACCTCTATAAATGATCATTAATAATGAAGTCAGAATCTTTATAAAGCAGTTATTACTCTTAAGAAGTGTTCTACTTTGAACAACATTTTTTTTTTTGTAGCAAGATATTATATATTAATAATAGGTTGCTATAACTATCACCTCCTCTTTCTCTTTTAAAGTTTATTTAAATAATTTTAAAGAGATCAGGGTAAAAATGGTATTTTGATATAATCTTAAGTAACTTTTCAGAGCAAAATCGATCAATTATAAATGTAAATATTAATAAACCCAAAAATATATCAACAATCCGCTGTTAATTTGAATAAATTCAATTTTCTCTGCATCTTAATTGAGTAATCAGTTGCTAGTTAGTACATATGCCTCAATTAAGACCACTAAAGCTGACGTTTACGGATCATGCCAAGTTATGGCATGGCATGGCATGATCACTGATCCGCCTGACACTTATAGTGAGCATTCAGGCGTTCGGTTATCCAGCTTCGACACTAAAATTGCTTTTTAATTGTGTTTTCGAGCTGGTCATTAGGGTATAATTGCCCCACATTAGGCTCTCGTGGCTCTCTTGGCCGGTCAATTTTCCAAGACAACCGAGAAGTGAGCGATTTGTTTTTTGTTTTGTTAGAATAATGCGTCTTAGCCGGAGCGTTTAGGTGGCCAAAACGCCCAGTTCGAGATCACGCAATCCAAGATGTCAGGGCACCGAGAACAAAACAAAGCCGCAAGATAATGGCTTTAATCATATGGCAGAACTTGTAAGTCTGGCAATTCCCCTTACGAATCCGAAAGGATTCGAGGGGAAACTCCCCAAGGTAAGACCAAGAAAAGCGTTTCTTGTTTTTAATACTTTTTTTTGGGGAGCTGAGAGCTGTTTTATCGCAGAGTTAAAAGATAGTCAAAAGCTCCCACTCTTCTTTTATTGGAGAGTCTTTAAGAGAGCCGCCTAAGAGATAAGACCGTAAGCTTCTGGCTACTTTTGGATGGAGGGAGGGCCACTTTCAGTGACGATAAAAGTGCCCGCGGATCAAGTTCGGTCGCAAAACTTTCCACACCCCAGCAGCAGAGGCAGCACGCATAGATAGACCGCCGCCAGAGATTAGTTGACCCCATCTGGCCGTAATAACAACAATAGACCGAACAGAAAGAACCACCGAGCACCATGTTGTCACAGCGTTTGCGGGTCGGCCGGGGTTTGGTTAATTACGGAGTTGTCTGCCGCCAGAGCTTGAGAAACTTTGCAGCCGCTGCTGGTCGCGATAACAACAACACAAGCCAGAGCAGTGATAGCAATGCCGGCGCGGCTGTGGACGAGCGTCACCCGTTGCAGGGTATCCGGATTTTGGACCTCACGCGCATCATTGCCGGTCCCTACTGCACCATGGTGCTGGCGGATCTCGGGGCGGAGGTCATCAAGGTGGAGCGACCGCTCTATGGCGACGAGGCCCGCAAATGGGGTCCACCCTTTCTGGAGCATAGCCAGGATGCGGCCTACTTTCTGGCGCCCAATCGCAACAAGAGGAGCGTCTGCATCGACCTGAAGCGGGGCACCAAGATGCTCCACAAGCTGGCCGAGATGAGCGATGTGCTGGTGGAGAACTATGTGCCCGGCACTCTGGAGCGTTACGGCCTGGGCTACGAGCAGCTGCGTAAGGTCAACCCGAAGCTGATCTACTGCTCCCTGACCGGCTACGGCTCTGTGGGTCCGTACGCCAAGCGTCCGGGCTACGATGTGATTGCCTCGTCCGTGGGCGGACTGCTGCACATCACCGGGGAGCGGGATGGTCCGCCCAGCAAGGTGGGCGTGGCCGTGACGGACATTGCCACCGGACTGTACGCCCACGGTGCAATTCTGGCAGCTCTCTATCAGCGAACGAGGACACAGCGAGGGCAGAAGATCGATGTGGACCTGCTGTCCACCTGCTGCTCGCTGCTGATCAATGTAGGCAGCAATTACTTGAACGCGGGAACCGAGGCGAAGAGATGGGGCACCGCCCACTCCAGCATTGTCCCCTATCAGGCCTTTAAGACCAAGGATGGCTATCTTACAATCGGAGCTGGCAGCGATGCTCAGTTCAAGGATCTGTGTCAACGCTTGCAGGTGGAACACTTGTCCGAAGATCCCAAATTCAAGACTAACAAGGATCGTGTCCAGCATCGCGAGGAGATTGTGGCGATCCTGGAGAATATCCTAGGCGAAGACACTGCCCACAATTGGATGAAGGCCTTCGAGGGCGCTCCCTTTCCCGTGGGACCCGTGAACAACATTCGTCAGGTGTTCGAGGACGAGCACATCCAGGCCATTGGTCTGGTCAAGACCCTGCCGCATCCGAAAGATGACTTTGTGAAGGTGGTGGGTCCACCGGTCGTCTTCAGCGAAGCACTGAACGATGCCCGGACTGCTCCGCCAATGCGGGGTCAGCACACGGATGAAGTGCTGGGCGAGCTATTGGGCTACGACCAGGAAGAGATAGCCAAGCTGAGGGAAAAGGATATTATCGAGTGAGTCGGGCCATGTTTCCTCTATCTAAGAGAGGTAAGGGACTATTCTCAGCTGTTTTGCCTTTGAAAGATCTTGGAAGACATATAATTACACCTAAAAAAAAAATCATCATAGAACCTATACGATTGTTACATGAATTCTATACTCTTGAGTATGATAAATTTCTTAATAAGATGCTTATCAATTTAATACTACGAAAGTATAAATTTTATACTCATCTGCACCAATATTTCATAATAATCACTAACGCGACAAACAGAAAAGCACTAAATTCCAGCTAACGCGATATGTTATTGAATTTTTGATGTAGGTTCGTATAAAAATAATACTCAAAAATACACAATTGAAACTATAGAGTATAAAAACTAAACTTTGGAGTATACATTTGATATTTTGAAGTATAAAATCTATACTTAACTCGTTATACTGCTTGAGTATACTTTTAATGGTGTACTTATACAAAAAGGTTAAGTTTCTTTAATTTCAGTAATTTGATAATTTTGCACATGAAAAATCAACCAAAATCTTGTAAACCTTACCAAATATATCAGTTTTTCCTAATCATATTTGTGTACCTCTTTTTATTATATTTTTAAGCTGAGGTTAATCAATTATAGATACATATATTGACTGTAGGCCAATAATACTGTCGGTAATTGATTTTAGAGATTCGCTACTAGCTATCAAGTTCAAAGGCTAAGAGGAATGTGGGAAAGATTATATGCCAAGCACTGAGTGCTGTGACGTAAAGAATGAAACCCCCCTCTTACTTATAAATTAGCAGTCAGTCTACTGAAATAATGAGAAATACCTTAAATCACTCCAAGGTTTTAGTCTCAAAGAATTACCTAGTTAACTAAAGTAACAATTTGTTTCACTTAAAATTCCTCAGATATCTGAAACCTTGGGAAGAGATTTTAAGAGAATCCAAAAATTGCCCTTTTAAATTAGTAATTTGTATGACACCAGAGATTCTGTAGCATAATTATACAGATTACTGTGACAGGTGAGAGTACTACTCTACTATTTATCCAAAAAACACAGAGCTCGAGGGGAGAGTTCTCAAATCCGACATGTGCTGCTCTAATAGGCTGCATGCCGGTAAGCCAGGGTTATCTTCCCCATAGATCCTCATTCATTGTGATCCCGATTCTAATATTATTTCCGTTCGCGCCACAGTATACTATCCGTCATATTCCCTGGAGACAACGCACCCGTCGACAGAAGGTGATAATTGGGGCCTTTCTCGCCCTAGTTCTGGCCTTGATGGTGAACGTGGTCGGCTGGGTGGCGTATGTGTGTGTGATCCTCAACCACGCCAAGTACAGCGACTCGACCGCGATGGACACCAATGCTAATGCTTCGCTTACCTGAGCAACAGCTCCTCCAGGTACAGCCGGATCTCGGATAGTATTGATTTTAGCACTGGCAAACGGCGGGTGCAGGTGCAGCAACAGCAGGGGAACGAAGAGGACGGGGAGGAGGAAGAAATGTGGCGAAATAATAAGAAAGGAGCTGGCAAAACCAAAGGAAAAACTCACTTGCAAAATATATAACAAAAATATACGGATTTAAATGGAAACTCTACTGGTTAGTCGAGGTGCGTCCGATCGCCGAGAAGGTAAAACTAAAACTAAAACCAAATCCGAACGGAGCAGAGCGGAGTCCCAGAGCTGTTCTTGTTGCTGTCATTGTTGTAGTTTGTCACTGCAAGTGCTGCCGAAAAAAAAAATAACAGTGCCGGCGCGTCAATAACAGATTGCTGGCCATGTGTTTGTTTTTGTTGCCGTGTGTGTGTGTGTGCAAAGTGCATAGACCGCATCCGAATCTCTAGGTGAAGCTCCTCCAGCCCAGTAGCTGTCCCCCGCCTCCGGCACGGGTGTTTATTTCGCACTTAATGGCTAAAGAATATAGGAATATTTTAGTTATGCGGCGCAATGCCTAGTCAATTAACAGTTAGTTAAATGGGCGTAGCCATGTCCAGCTGGGGGTCAGCAGCTGATTTAATTTTAGATAACTCTGTAGAACGGCATGGGATATCTATATTAATAAATTGGACTTCACAAAATTGTAATTAATTTTATTATTGCGCGTATGTAAATATAAATGGTAAATGTACTTTGTGCCTAATATGTTACCCTTCTTACTACGCCCATGTCAACAACCCTGCCATTTTGACATGGAAGTGTGACCAGAGCGCGGTTTTCAAATTGAAGTTTGAAATTGCCAAAGTTAATTTTGATTTGCTTTTACATATTATAAACTATTGCAATAAATATAACCATTAATATTGTTAATAATGGTATCTGTAACGATTTATTATTATTATGACTCTAAATTTAAAAAAAATTAAGCTGCTTTTAAAAATATTTTAACATGTAAATATGTTCCAGGTTTTATTTTCAAACTTAAATTTAATTTTTCACGGTGTATTTGAACTATTCTGTTTCACTCACTTTATGCTTTGTTATCAAAGCCACCAACCGCAACGAGGTAATGATAGATCCCTATCTTCCAAAGCCAATCGCAGTTGTAAGCTTAGACAAGCAATTCAAAGCCGTCTTAGATTCCCATTATTATTCCCAAAAACACTTGGACTTTGAACCAGGCTTGGAAGAGATAAAAACTTGATTCAAATCAACAGCAGTTGCGCGGCCCTGCCAACTTGCGTGAGTATACAGTTTAGTATTTTTGGCGGGCACTAGCTAGTATTTTTCCTGTTCAGTTGCAAGGAGCATGGAGCGTCGAGAAACATGTACAACCAAAATCTTTCCCTTTTTAATTAATATTATGCCTTAATTAAATTATGCCAATTTGGCTTGGAAAATAGGTATAATTACAGTTAGCCGATGTTTTCCAATTTGTCCCACATTTGTCAATCGAAAAGCTTTAGTGGGAAAATAGCTAAATTGGCCACACTGGTTGGGTAACATTACCAATGTTTGGATCAGCTGTTAAATAACAAATTTAGTTTAATAATTTCACATTTCCGAGATGCCTAAGCAGCCCTCGTTTGTGTCGCGCAACCTCGTGGCCATAGTGATGATCCCCAGCCTGATTGGCATTCACCTGGGCTGGAGCTACATGCAGGGCAACCGCAAGCTGGTCACGGAATCAGAACAGATCGACTCCCCGCCGGTTACGGTAAGCACATATTTTTACCAACAAGCTGGAGGAGATTCCCTAAAGCAGCATCCTCTTGCAGTTCGCCAAGTTCGCGTGGAACAAGCTGACAGGAGGAGGAGCCAGTACAAGCGGCGGGGGGACTCCGGCGGAGTGACAACACAAATTGAGATGAGCTTAAGAAATACAATCTATTTATTGTATAAAGTAATTAAAACTACATGCAAACGGTATGGTACAATCAACTACTGGCCAGGCGGCAAGTGCCTTGCCAGGTTTGGGGGACAGACACAGACAGAATGAAATGATTAATACAGACACAGAGACTACACTTGGGCGCGCTTATTCACTAATCCTACGATACAATTGAGATTACTGCGTGAGGGCCGAGTTCACGGTGAGGTTGTCCAGCTGGGCATTGAAGAGCACATCGCTGATCAGCTTCTCGGCAATGATCCGCTGCGTGGGATTGATGGCGCGCAGCTTGCTGGCCACATTCACACCAATGGCGTCGTACTCATCATCGTGTCGATGCGACGTCGGTGCCGCTGTGGTGGTGTATGCGGTGGTGCTGGCGTTGCCGAACAGCGGCTGGTAGTGATCGCGTCCTATTTGAATGGTGGGCACCTGGCCATGCCCGTTGGCCTGCTGGAGGTGCTGCATCTGTTGCTGGTGCTGCTCCAGGGAGTTGACAGCCTGACAAGGAAAGAGATTAATTGAGTTTGGAACTCTCGTGCCGCCTGTGATTACCCACCTGTTGGATCTCGCGCTGGGAGTTCGAGTCCAGTGATGTGATCTCCAGAACCTTGACGGCATGACCCTGTGCCGCCGCCGCAGCTATGGAAGTTTGGGCCGCCGCATGGGCCACAAGCTGCTGGTGGGCCTGAGCTGCAGCCGCCTCGTGAGCCTGATGTTCCTCGCTCTTCACCAGAGCCACACACTCCGCCGGAGTCACCGAGATGGTGCTGAGGGTGGCTCCCTGGCTGCTCACCACCACGTTGCTGGCCGAAGCCGGGATTTCCTCCACCTCGTCCGAGGATGGCACAATGGTTTCTATGTGCTGCGACTGTGTGGTAGTGTGATGCGACTCCTCCTCAAACTCCATGGACTCCTCGTCGTCGAAGCTGATCTGCAGCTCCCGCTTGGGCTTGGAGCCCAGTTCGTGGCGCTTGGGCTTGTGGTCGGCAATGAACAGCAGCTTGTCGTAGTACCACAAACGGGTTTCGTAGTCGTTTTTGCTGCTCGTCTTGCGGAATTCGCGCCGAAAAGCGGAGCGCAACGAATTGATTTTCCTGCGCGGGAAAAACAGAGTTACCCCCCGTAGAGCAAACGGATGTGGCCTACCGGGTACATACCTCACGACCATAGCCCGATCCGGATTCGGCTCCACTTCCTTGAGTTTCTCCACCAGTCTGTCGTAGGATTTGTTCCGCGCTGCGTGATTACTGTAGTCGTTGTGCTTCGGCTGCCACAGGCACTCCTCCTCTTGGTACTGCTCGATAAACTCGGTTAACCAATGCCGCGAATAAGATCGCAGGTCGACGTTCATGGTCATTTTCCCCGTTTTTGCTTTGATTCCCTCAATTTTCTGTTTTGTTTTCGGTGCGTCTCGCGTGAAGTTGGCTGCGGCAGCCCGCCAATTGCCAGATCGCTGGCAATCGCCGGGGTGGCAACGCCAGGTCATGATGCTAACAGTAGCTGTCGATATGGCCAATTACCAATTACGTTTTCTTAGCAATGTTCCCCACCTTATATTTAATATGAAACTAGTAGAATTAGGGTGACTAACGCCAGAGTATTGGAATATATATTAAAAACATATTCAAATATTTAGCAGAAGTGAGTAAATTGCACCACGAAACAGACATAAAAGTGCAATGATTTAAGATTTTGATCCCTTCTCCATTGGCTCCTTCCTTGTTCAGAGCAAAGTTCCCAACCAAATCTCCCTACCAAAGTATAAGATACAGTGCTGCCACTTTAGCTATTTAGTTGGTAGATCTAGCAACTTTTAAAGAAAATTGGTGTGTTAAAATGCCTAAAATTAATTTTTAATTTTGTTATAAAATTTTTTTCGAATTTATTTTTCGAAATCTAGCTATTTTTGCTCCGCAGATTCTGTCTGCACTGATAAGATATACCACCCTCGATATTTTTGCAGCTCCACGGTACGGTCCTATTGTTATTGTTGTTATAAGCGAGAGGAAAAGGAATAGTAACAGAACAAGTGTATCAAAGTCCGCGAGAGCGAGCAGTGCAACGGTTCGGTGGTTATTGCTAATGTTGGACCGAATAGAGTGGTCGAAAAAGAATCAGTGCTAACAAAAACAAAAAGGTGCGTGTGTGTGTTATAATTTGTTGTTCTCGTTTTGCCCAATTATATAAGGTGTCTGTGTGTGAGTGAGTTTGTGCTGGGGATGTTGCAACCGCTTAATTCGTCGTAAACAAGAGCGCTAATTGATAAATTACCAAAAAAAAAGAAACTAGGTGCAAAAAGGGTGAAGGGGGTGTGCTAAGGGCGGCAGCATGTCTGTCTCTCTTCCACCATTGATACAAACACAACAACAACAACTGGGCTAGCTGAGCAACAGCTGTTCTTCCTTGGCTCAACTCCAATCAGAACTAAGTCACGTAGCCATGACTTCCAGCTTGGAATTGTAAACAACAAGCCAGACTTCCAATTTGGAATTGTAAACAACAAACAAAGCGCTCTGCGAATCGAATTATATTCCAGCGAATTCCAGCGCCAGAAGTTCCTGCCAATTGCATATATAATGTGCAAGTGTAATTTCTGTATTATTTACCTCAATTTGCAAGGCGGCCAGTTGTTTTTCGCTGCCGGGTACAAAGTCCAGTCTCCACGATGGAGCCTACTATCTGCCTCCCCCACCCCGTCCCCGTCCCTCGCTTATTAAAGTCTATTTATAGGCGAGCGACAAACAAATTTCAATGCTAGAAATAAAGAATATTACACGCGTGCATATGTATGCTGGATCAACTGGATCCTCAACCTTGACTGAGTGCAAAAAGCGACAAATAAAACGCACAAACAAACACACACACACCGTCGCCTAACGAGCTTGTTTACGTTTATTCACCGCGCCGGCAACAACAGCATCCAGTGCGCGCACAGTGGTTAAAAAGCGGTTTAAATGGCCATAAAACCCAGTTACTTTTGTCTCTTATCGGAATGTGTTTTATGGACGACACACATAAGGAGAGGAGGAGCTTAAGTTATCCAAACACAAAAGTGTGGAATATTTGTAACGTTTCGGGAGATTAACCTTTCAAGATAGGAAAAACTACAAGGCAGGGAAAACAGTGAAACATATTTGCACAGAATTTAAACAAAAAGATTAATATAACATTTAAATGTATTTTCAATATATTGCACCCTCGATACAGTAAACTAATTAAAATTGTTGGAATTTAAAATGTGTCTTATGGTCTCAAGATAGGAAAAACTACAAGGTAGTGAAAACAGTGGAATTTATTTGAAACGATTAAGAAAACTCTGCACAGAATTTAAACTAAAAGATTAGTATAACATTTAAATGTATTTGCAATATATTGCACCCTCGATACAGTGAACTAGTTAAAATTGTTGGAATTTAAAATATATAGAATACTAAAAATGTGTCTGATGGTAAGGTGTTACTTTTTGTAGCATATTTTTGGGCGCCATTTTAACTGTATTAAAATCAACAACTATTTCTGTGATACCCCTGAGTAAAGTAAAGTAAACTAATTTAAATAAAGAATGTCTAACTAATGGATTATACCATTTTTTGTCGTTGTCTTAAAAGTATACTCAAGTAGTATAACGGGTTTAGTATAAATTTTATACTTCAAAATATCAAATATATACTACAAAGTATAATTTTTATACTCCAAAGTTTCAATTGTGTATTTTCGAGTATTATTTTTATCCGAACCTGTGCTTTTCTGTTTGTCGCGTTAGTGATTATTCTGATGATGAGTATAAAATGTATACTTTCGTAGTATCAAATTAATAGGCTTCTTATTAAGAAATTTGTAATACTCAAGAGTTTAGAATTCATGTAACAATAGTATAGTTTCTATGACGATTTTTTTTTGGGTGTAACTTTTTAACATGTTCCATTCTTTATTCTTTGTGCCAAAAGTTTCGTTCTAACCAGTGACCACTGTTCTGTCTGAGAATCTATGTATGGCCGCAATCACGTTCAAGGCCGAATGATTTTCTATTCATTTTCTATTGCGTTGATGATGAATGCTCTTAAAGGTTTCCTCCTGCGTCGCCTGCTCAATGAAATGCGTTTAATTTTAGCCCCGCTCAGCTGGTAAACTTGGAAAAGTGCCCATAACCCAGAGCATGTATCCACTCCGCTAACCAACTAGCCAGAACCCACCGTGGTGTCACCCCCTCTAGAGAACACACGTGTTTCAGTTCGCATTTCGCGGTTTGCCGACCGTTTTCAATATTCGGCATGATAATTGTTTTGGAGGTGTGTGCCATACATAGACAGGTGGTGGCTTCTATCTATATAGTATATACTCATGCTCAAACTGCTGATAACTCGGTGCTGTTTGCTTTTTATAATGAGCGGCGAACACAAACCAGTTGTTGGTGCGAACGAGCTCGAGCCGAAGCCCCTCCAGAACGATCCATCCTCCTATCTGCTATAAGACGCAGTTAGCTGCCCGGCCGCTAACTTATCAATTCCGGCTGATTAAGCGGAGGAGAAACTTCATAATCGCTGACCAACTTTAGCACAATGACTGGACTCCTCGCCCTGTCCCAAGCAAAGTTCAATTGCCAAGTTTTAAAAAGCTAAAAGCAATTTAAGGTGCCTATTTTTGTACCTAAGCCAAATGGGCAGAAATGCTTTTTGCAATTACGAAACCATTGTGAGAGATGAAAATTTGCATGGACTTGCGAAATTATTATTTTGTGTTATCAACAATAGTTTGCTGAGCTCCATAAATACAGCTGTGTGCATATGACAAAAGCACTGTAAATCTAGTACCTAATATTAGTTAAGTAATGTTGTTTACTTTATTTGTTAACCAGTGCCCACAGAAGTCTTTTTCACCCGAATTCCAAAGTTGTGTCCAGCAATTGATAACAAGCCGAACCGAAAATAATCACAAAAGTCAACCTGAACTCTTACAAAGATTATAAAAGCTAGCTAAATAAAAAGTACAATAAATGGCAAATTTAGTGATAATTATTTGTTTGACACAGTTTAGCTTGATATCCAGGCTTTCGAGAGGATAATAATAATATGAATAATAACAGCATAGATTGTTGAAGAGTTGTTCAGTAAAACTATTAGATATCACGGAAAACACTACAGACTTTTAGCAAAAACGCTAGAGTCCTACCTCAAACATTCGTTTATAATTAGCTAGGCTTTCCAGCGGATAATAATAATACGAATAATGAAATTTTTAAAATAACAGCAAATATTGCTTAGGGGATTATCAGGAAAAACGCTAGAGATTTGCACCGAAGATCTCTAGATATTCCTGTGTAACCCTCCTTTATTTCTTCTGTCTTCAAATACATTTTTAATTGGTTAGTTATTTTCTAACCTAAAAGGTTTATCTTTGGCATATTACCTTGTCCTGTGCTGTGGTTTTATGTGCGCTCCACATAATGTCTCTGCCTCTGGGAAGACTTATAAAAGCGAAGCAATTTGGCGGATAGATTTCGATTAGTTTTCGGCCATATTGGTCTCTTATCAGCTGTCACGATAAGCCACCGGCCATATAGCCAGCTCGAATTGATATGCAAATTGATTTCAGGTTCCCCAGAGCCAGAGTCTGCCATGAGCCGTCTCCTGGAGAAGCCCAACATCGCCATGTCCATCAAGTCAACGGGTAGTCAGCTCTCGGGCACGGTGGCCACGACGGCAGCAGGGACATCGCCGTCGTCGGATGTGGAAGAAGCAGACACATCGCGAACTACAGTGCCCGCAGTAGGAGTAGCCACCACCACAACCGCCATCACAGTCACGCCCAGTAAGTAAATCCTAAAGTAGGCATTTTCTTAGCTTCAAAACTAAATTAAACTAAATTGTATTACTTGTATATCTGTCACCACATTGTACATTTTATACAATTAGTTTTAGGACCGTTTCTCAAAATTATGTTATTATGGCCTTACTATTGCTTTTATCTCATGAACCTGAGGGTTTGTTATGAATGAAACTGAAATATTGAAGTTATTAACATACTTGTATAAATTACAACATATTCGTGACATTAATGGTTATTTTTCTGATTCCCTTTAAGTGCGCCAGAAAATCGACCAGGTCGTGGTCAGCCTGATTTCCGGAGCGGCGGCGGGGGCGCTCGCTAAGACGGTCATCGCCCCGCTGGACCGTACGAAGATTAACTTCCAGATCCGCAACGATATTCCCTTCTCGTTCCGCGCATCGCTGCGCTACCTGCAGAATACCTATGAAAAGGAGGGTGTGCTGGCCCTGTGGCGGGGGAACTCGGCCACCATGGCCAGGATTGTGCCCTATGCCGCCATCCAGTTTACGGCGCACGAACAATGGCGCCGCATCCTGCGCGTGGACACGGATGGATCCAAGTAAGTATTGAATTTCTCCAGAAAATGTGGATTACCTTACTAAATTCAATCGTTTTTTGTTCCAGCACAAAGGGTCGTCGCTTCTTGGCTGGTTCCCTGGCGGGCATCACCTCGCAATCGCTGACGTATCCTCTGGATTTGGCCCGTGCTCGCATGGCCGTCACGGATCGGTATACGGGCTACAGAACGCTGCGTCAGGTCTTTGCCAAGATATGGGTAGAGGAGGGACCACGAACCTTGTATCGCGGCTATTGGGCCACGGTCATTGGTGTGATTCCCTATGCGGGCACTTCCTTCTTCACGTATGAGACGCTCAAAAGGGAGTACTATGGTAAGGATTTATATCTGTCACTCCAAGAAACTGGATTAATTTGCTATTTATTTTTGCTTCTAGAAATGGTTGGCAGCAATAAACACAATACTCTGGTGTCGCTGGTGTTCGGGGCTGCGGCAGGTGCCGCCGGTCAAACGGCCAGCTATCCCCTGGATATTGTGCGGCGAAGGATGCAGACGATGCGGGTCAACACGGCCAGTGGAGATCGCTATCCCAGCATCTTGGAGACGCTCGTGAAGATCTATCGGTGAGTGAGAGTTGTGTTGCTGCCTAGAGTCTTGATTTAATGCTTACCCCTTTCAATTTACAGCGAGGAGGGCATCAAAAACGGCTTCTACAAGGGTCTCAGCATGAACTGGATCAAGGGCCCCATTGCCGTGGGCATTAGCTTCTCCACCTACGACCTCATCAAGGCCTGGCTAATGGAGCTGTCGCACTTGAAGCGTGGTCGGCTCGATAAGTAGCCCCTATGCCTGCACCACCCAGCCCCATCCGCTACAAAACACACCAAAAACGCACTGCTTTGTTCTTAAGTCCCCATGATCGATGGAAGAGCTGTATAGTTTGAAAGCTGGAGAATTGGAGAGCTCTAGAGCTGTAGAGCTGGAGAGCTTGTTAGTTCTAGAGCTGTAGCTGAAGAGCTGGAAAGCTGTAGAGCTGGAAAGCTGAAGGAGCTGCAGAGCTGGAGAACTCTATAATTGGAGAGAAGAATTGCAGCACCAACGACATGCTCTAATTGTTAGATATTTCTAGACGTTAGTTGTGAGAAGAGAAGAGAAGAGAGGCGATAAGAGAAGAAAAGCCTCCCGAAGCGCTTACCTTTTGTTATTAACCATAATGGATTTATTATCGCTTTAAGCCTAAAGTATATCAGCCAATAAACTCTCTGTATATATTGGACTCGCCTGGAACCCACTACTCCTAAGATCACAATCCCGCGGGCTCCAGTTCGTATTCAATGGTGTTACTTGGACAATAACTTAACCCTATTACGCCACTCGTTTACTTCTAGACTAATGAATTAATTGAACATTTTGTATATTGTGTATTTTCCCTCCCCCCCTCTCGATGTCAATATGCTTCGACTGTAAAAATTGCCATGAATTAATTTATGGGTGTTCACCAGCGAAATCATCTTATGCATATACTATTGTAATTATTGTATGTTAGTGTGTTTTTTATTATTAAAATAAATTTACAAAATTGTTTAAAACGGTGATGTGATTTTTGGAGAATTTTTAAAAAGGCGCGCCTACAGAACGTTGAAAATAAACACAACAATTTATTTTTTAAGGAAACTCCTTGATCTAGGTTCGAAGCGCCAGCGAGACGATTTGATTTTCCCGATGTATCGATGTTTTTATCGATGTTTCTCCACCTAGTCTAGGTTGGAGTCACCACTATATTTCTGGTATTTTTACTTTCCCGGGCTGATTAGCTGGAATATTTAAGCGCTCCAGCCAAGGTCACTCTGCCACAAGCACTCGAGTACGCAAAAAAGGAAAACAAATTATTTTAATTGTTCTTAACCCAGTGATATTAAAGTTTTGTTGTATTGCAATCGCCACCAATACCGCCGCGCGCTGCATGCGTTCTTTGCATTCGCCGAAAAAGTGCTATCGTTTTCCACCTGCCCAGGAGCTAAGGGCCCTAACCAAAAAGCCATCGGAAACCTGCACTAAGGTGAGTCTTCTTGGGCCAAGAGTGGAAAAAATTAATTATTTAAAGGCTATTGATTTTGCGGGGGGCTGATACAACGCCCTCCTGTTGCTATCAACCGCCCACACCCACCGCCCCGCGTCATTGTGGGTGGGATGCCGATGGGATGTAGCTGCTTGTTGCTGCGCACAACAGGTGAACTTGAACTTGAATGTCCCCGTAGGTATTTTCGCAATTTGCAGAGTACTTAAAGCCGAAATGGCACACATGTACATACTTCTGTAAATTGGTTAATCTTGGCTGAGCAGACGCAGTCAGCAAATCAATTAAATGCAATTAATTACACCGCCTTTGGCGTGCGTGTTTTTATTTCGAGTATAATATAAATTTTGTATACGCAACCAACCTGCGCATTAACCGAATTTCGATAGACAGCAGCCAACAGCTGCAGATGTAAATTCCACTAATTTATGAACATCATTCGCAGAAACGCAAATTCGTTTTATAAACAATTCCTGCAGGTATTTTGGAGGCTGTATTGCTATCCCTCTCCCACCCCCCTGAGTGAGGGGAGCACATTTTGGTATTTTTTAGTAACATGTACTATTTGCTGCTGTATCGAAATTTCAGTGGTGAATTACTTTTATTACTTTTATTTAATAAGTGTCCATAATTTCTTCCCCTTTTGTTATTAGAAAAACTTTTGTTATTTTGCTAGTTGAGGCAATTGTTGAGTAGGTTTGAGTCACTGCTTAATGTAAATCTTACAGTGGGTCAAAACTATTTTTTTTAGGATTTTTAGTAGGATTAACTTGAGTTAAAATAAAAGTCTTTACTCATATTTATTCTCTTTCCTTTAAAAAAAAGAAACCAAAAAAGAATATAGAAATATATAGAATATAGAAATAGTATCGTCTAAAATAATCGATAGTGCCGGCGAAATTCCCCCACTCGATAGTATCGATAGTACCATCGAGGCTTTTTCAGCTCTAGCCCGCTGGCTTATTTAAGCGCCCGAGCCACGGTCACTCTGCCAATCGCGTCGGTGTGTTGTTCACAGCAGAAATTCAAAAGCGGAGCAAGTTTCGGGTGCGCAACTAGTTGAATATTCATTTGCAAGTGCACTTTTCTGCGTCAAGGACTCGCTTCCAGTTTGAATTTACCCTTAAAGCCAGGATACCGGCCGCGTTCCTTTAAGTGCGAAGGCGTGGGCGTGCCTGTGTGTAAGTGCGAGTGCCGAGTGCGTGTCTCTCGTACGGCGTACGTGTGTGTGAGCGCGATTTAAAAATAAAACGGCAAATACATAACAAATTATCGAAGAGCAACAGCGGCGGCGGCAGGCGAACGAACCAATACAAACACCCGATACCAGCCAGAGCCGTGCGTGTTTACACTTGGTTGTGCGTTGGTGTTTGTATACCAAAGGTAAATAGAAAATAGAGAAGAAAAAAAAAAGAGCAAAAACACGGGGGAGCTTGTATGTGTGCGTTGACGTGAGTGTGTCTGGCAGGACGTGGATTCCACTGCACTTTTTTGCTGCGCAACATGATGTGGGTGGGTGTGGGGTCGATGGGTGGGTGGTCGAAATCCCAAAGAAGACTTTTCGAAGGTTCGAGTGCAGAAGGCTCTTGGCGTTTTAGCCAGGAAACAAATGCAACCATCATGTGTTTCCACTTGAGGCATTATTTATACACACACACATACAAGATGCAAACACACATGTGTTTTTGTTGTTGTTGTTGTTTTTGTTGTTCTTCCGCGCTCCTGTTTCTTATTCTTCTTCGCTCATTGTTATTTCCTGGAAAATACATAAAAACAAAGGCAACAAGAATTTCGAGTGCAATAGCACAAATAACAGCAACAACAGCACTGCTATCGAGTATATTAGCCGTTCTCTCGCTCTCTGTCCGTCCGTCTCCCTGTGCTGCCCCGTTAGGGCTCCCCGTCCTGCTCCCACTCCCTATCATTCTCATATTCACATGCTACTCTTGCTTTCATACAAACATATTGACTTCTGCGCGCTCAACACTTTTATCTTGCTCGCTGTCGTTGGCCGCCACCGCTACCGCTCCTCCTGCTCTCCCTCTGCTCCTGCTTTATCGCCACCGCGTCCTCCTCCTCCTCCTCCATCTCGTCGTTTACCTCTTTATTCGTTGGCTACTCACTCACTGACGACTTCTTGGCCATAACTTGGCTATAACGCGGCTGCCTTTAACCATTTCGGACAAATTACGATTGTCAGCGACGCTAAGGTTAAACGCCTTTGGCCGCAGGTTGCGTTTCACATTTGATAAATCGCGGAAGGCGAACGCTGAGTATATTAAAATTAGTCACTCTATTGGACTAATCGATGGCTAACTAGGTGGGGGCTTATAAAGGTATAGTGTGGGTAATATTTGTTAGTATTTCGTAAAAAATATTCTAAAAAACTAACTTTATTTTTTATAGAAAAATACATGTACGAATTCTGTGCTTTTAATATTTTCCCAACAGCCAGAATTTTTAATGTTTTGTAAGCTTTAAAAAATGAAATGAATTTTCAGACACTCTCTGGCTTTTCTAGGGTATTTTCCAATTCGATTCCACTATATATAACTTATTTTTCATGTTTGTTATTTAAACATATTTCCAGTATTTATAGGCATGTGCATAACCGCTTAATCGTCACAAATCCCATCGGAATGATTTATTTCTGGACCTTAGATATGGGTCGTGCCAATTAATACGTGATTATGCGAATCAGTATCCTCCAACGTAGTTGCAACACTGCTCCTTATCGCCGACTAAGATGGGGGAGGCCCCCTCTTATTTACTTTGTTACATTGACAACTTGTTATCAGCAAGCTGGTTATTGCGTTGCATTTAATCGTAAATAGAGCCGTCCCCAGCTATAGACGATAGACAATATTTTTACAGGTTGCCCTTGATTGGCCTTACACTTTTTACGCTCGCTTATCACTGGTTTTGTGCTGGCTTTAGCGAGAAAAGAATCAGGCAATAGCAAAAATATAGCACTTAAAAATCAGTCGATTTCGATTTGGACTGTTTGGTATGATTTTGAAATGACTTCCCTCTGTTGATATGATTATTTTTTTTAGCATAGAGGCGGAACACAATACCCTGTTTTTTAGGGGATAATATCCCTATATAAAACATATAAATATTACTATTGACAAGCAGAAATTCTCCAGTTTTAAGCTTATAATTGCAAAAAATAATTTAGCCAGAAAAAAAAATGCAGTTTTAGAAAAAGCTTAAGGAACATAACTTGTAACACTCAAAAATTGCTTTTATTGTCTTTCTTTTGGGATTTAAAAATAATTGATAAGAAGAAATGTTGCTATTTTTTTGTGGTCTTTTCCTTATCAAGAGTTAAAAAGAATCCTTGAGTAAAGTATCGTTTAATACAGCTCTTAGTTTTGTGTACGTGGCAATGACAAGTGCAAATCAGTGGTAACTAGGAAAACAATTCGCTACATTTGATAAGAAATATATAATATATATAATATTATTGGAAATGCCAAAATTTCTTAGAAAAATAGGCAAAATTCTAGGAACAGCGAGCCATTTCACGAATAATATGACGTCGCCCTCAAAAATCAATGTCTTTCGATAACCTGTCGTCTGACCTCCTGTTAAGAAACTGCGCCACATCTCTGCAGTTCTTAGAAGGCATTGATTTTTGCGCAACATTTTATAGCTCTTTTTTATTGTATTTTTAAATCAATTTTTTAATGTATGTTTGAAAAAATTTCGTTAATTAGAGTTCTGGAGAATCTATAAGGTGGCTACTGATAATACATCTAAGCAAAATCCCCAGCCTAATCTTTCAGCTGTCAAACCTTAGGTTAGCTTGATCCCAAGCTCTGACGAAAACCCCACTAGGTTCAGGTGATAAGACATAGAGGTTCTGGTGAAACAATAAATGGTCCAACTGGCAACAAGCCGAATATACCTCGCTTGATGTCTCCAGCGACGCGGCATGGGAAGCGATAGCCGACAAACATTGTGCAAAATGTCAGGCGAGCAGCAACGATAAATGATTACTTAAATAACACTTGGCGGGGTGAAGGGTGCTCGAGGAGGAGGCATCTCTCTCTCTGGGGTTGTTGGGGCTCTGCGTGTTGTTGGGGCCGCCGCTGCAACGGCGGTGAAGCGGGGTCCATTGTCGACGAACGACGAGCTACGTACGACGTGTACCCACACAACGACTGGCGGGCCGAACACATTGAGGCATGCTTATTAAACTTTTATGAGTGCAAAAACAAATACCACAAGGCGGTTGTGTGCTTGTGTGTGTCTGCGTTGTTTATAAAAAATTGAATAAGAAAATACGAAATGTACGGCTGCCGCCTGGCAGAAAGCAAAAAGAGCAAAAAGCGAAACGGCGAAAAGAACAGCAAAGAACGCTTGGTGTTTGGAGGGTTACGGTTCTGGCCAGGAGTTAGAGTCCACCAAGGGATTGTGGAAATTAAAGCGGGGCCCTAACATGCAATGCTTTTGTTAGTCGTCTTTATTTTTACCTCTTATATTTTGGATTTTAACCACAATATTTTTGTTTCATCCATAATAAATCTGTAAAGAAAGGATTTTAAAATGGATTTACCCAAAAGGCAAATATTTTGTTATCTTGAGTTGTATACAAACTCCTTGAAAATCTACTTCTAAGAAGCAGTGGACCTAGATTTTTAACGATTAGATTTGAGGAATTTACTTGTTCTGATAAATAATATATGATCACCAAAGTAATTAAACACAATTTTGAAACAGATTTTAAATATTCTTAGTATAATTTGGACATTAATTATTATCATTTTTAGCTTTTAATCTTAAAAAGTATAACAATTCTTTTAAATATCTAAGATTTTCAAAGTTATAAAGCTGTAAAGTTAAAATTATGATAATATGACTTATATCATCAAAACGCATTTCACGTCGAACGTTGTGAGGCAATATTTCAATACAATACTAAAATAATATGGATAATAATAGGCCAAATCTTAACTGTTTCAACGCTCTTTTCTGTGACTAGGTGGGGTTCCCTTGGTCACAGGTATCACTGTGCCACCTCGCGTAGTCTCTACCTTTATGATATGTACGTAGCTACGAGCCGACTTATCAGTGCCTGTGTGTATGGCTGCTGCCATAAAACTTTCCACTAGCGGCATTTGGATTCCTTGGAGCTTTTCAGTTCGCAAGAAAATGGGGATCTTCATCTATCTATCTGGTTTTATCTTTGTTTATACGCCCACTTTGCAGCAGATAACACGTTTTCCAGAATTTTCGCTGTGGCAATACGCCAAAATGTTGTATTTGTGTGTGTGCCTAATATGCCACCTTGGGGATTATACCCAATCTGTATCTGCAGATTGTTGTTTATCTTAAAGATTTTGCAGCCAGAGATAAACAAAGTGGCCTGGCGTGTGGTATAAGTTCTGGCCGCTTTTTGGCGACCGTGAGTCACCATCAAACGCTTATCTAAGACGCGCCTATTCGGCATTTATTTACTGGCTCAGCATTAATCACACGGCTAAATGTGCAATTCGCCTGTTTTGTTATTCTCCTCTCTTTCTCACTGTTTGTTTGCGATTCGCTTTTTGTTTGCCGCCGCCAGGCAGCAAAAACAATTTTTGTGTGGGCAGCTGGCGGCCGGCAGCAAAGCTCGTTGAGATACAGATACAGACGGATACACTCGTGCATAGCACAACTACAGATACAGATACCGATACAGATTCAGATACAGATTGAGATACATACTTACAAACAAACGGTTTAATAGACGAGAACGCGATGTGTGTGTGCCATAACAATTGGCACCCCACAAATGCCAATGCAGATTGCTAGGCACGCCGGGTTTTCCCCCATTGACTTATATTTTTCTTGGATTTGCTGCTTTACATACCGCCCCCCGACCAGCCGCGAACGGATGCTCAAAAGCCGCCCAACCAGTTCGCTTTTCCAAACCACTTTCATTGCACTTCAAGGTTGCTGCTCCACTCGGGCTTAGCTGCATTGTTGGAAAATTCGCTGAACCAGGACACGACGTCAGCGGCTATCAGTTAGACTTGAACCTGGGCTAGCTTGACCTTGGCGACCCTTTGCTGTTTATTGCAACTATTCGTATCAATTCTGAGAAACCTGAATATGTAATATATATGTAATATATGAATTCCTAACATTCCATTAGATGCAGGCAAAACTGCCCTCTTTCCGGGCCCTAAGAAAGCGATTTGCTTGCCCGTTTTGACACTGAGAATACGCCATAAGCTGTGTGGGATAAACGGCAATTCTCCGAACGCTCGCCGAAAAGCAAGACGTCAATGCAAATTCAAGTTTTGCAACTGAAAACATTTTCGCCGACGCGAGATCGAAATGAATTTATATACATACATTTAAAAACGAAAAAAAAAAGAAAAGCAAAAAAAGCTTCGTTACACATTTGTGTTTTGTGTGACGTGACTTGCTTTGAGGAGGTCCGCTGTATACACGTTTTTAACCCTCTGAGGCCGGCCAGTGGCGGACAGCCCCTCCAATTGCTTGGACATGTGTGTGAACATTTACAACTGGGTATAAATAACACTGTCTATCTACGGTGTACCGTGTACGGCTGCAACTAAGTAAAAATATTTGCACACTCCGAACCCAAACCCAAACCCAAACCCTCACCCTCGCACACACACATTCTATGACTGAGCTAATGTGTGCTGGGGAAGAATGGTAGCGAGGGGATTGGATAACTACCGGTTATCGCGGCTTTTGCGGTGAATACATTTCCAACCTATGTTGTATCTTTGCTCATTCATGGCCTTAAAGCGACGCAAAGATGCTTTTGTATTATTAAAGGCTTCTTTGTAATTCGTAATTTGAAATCATTTTCGGTTGACCTATTTTGTGGTGCTTTTAATTTGCAACTATTTCGGGGAATTCCCTAATAAATGCGTTTTTGCGCTATTAAAGAGTGCGGGCTATTGTGCAATAGTTATAATGATTTATTTATTGGCTTAGAAAAAAAATGCGGAAACTATCTTACTAAACAGCAATAGTAATTAAAAAGCTTGTCAGAGGTTTAGATATTTTATTCTTTCTGGAATTTAGCTTGTTTTTGAGGATTTAGTGATATTTTTTTTTTCAGTGAGTCTTGGAGATGCTTTTAGCATCAATACCGAAATTTAAAAAGGCCGCGCAGCATATTTTTTTATGGCGTCTGGCTTTGTATTTTGGATTTTGTTTTGTTTTTGCTTTCATTGAGCGCTTCTGCTGCTCGTGTGGATAGCGAAACCCAAACTGGATTTGTGATGTGAGTTCCAAGCTGCGATCCACAGAAAGTTTTTAGCTTTTAGTTCTGATTTGTGTCTTTTTAAATAGCATAATGCAGATAAGAAAAGCCTCCGGCTTTCTAACTGAACAGAAAATTACACCGGAAAGTGCTCACGTTCCAGAATATTAAGTAGACGTCGTTCACAGGTCCCCAATGACGACACGCGTCGTCCACAGCTGGTGCGATGTGCTGGAGGGAATTCCTCTGCCCCAGAGGAACGTCGTCAGCGGGTGCCTCCCGGTCCATCCATCCATGCATTTTTCGGGCAACTTTAATTATGGCCTGCGGTCGGTTATTTTCGCTGATAATAATATACAACGCCTGCGTTACCCAATTATACGACCCTCGAAGAGTCATTGTGCGTGAATTTGCATAAAAATTCCATTAGCCGAATTTCATAATGGCATAATTGTGAGTTTATGAGCAGAACACACATTTTTTGGCAACTACTACTTGGGTTTTTGCAGTTCCTGCTAAGCAAACGCTTTTCCTCGAAAGCAGCACTAGAATTCGCTATTTAAAGTGTGTAAATTGACCTGATAAGTACCCGGCTGGTCGTCTATGAGCTTTCCACCTAATCCAAACGCAATCTTTCACGGCAATTGATTCATCGATGACTTTTGGTCATCGCGCTTATCAGTAACATGATAAATATATGGAGAATTTCTAACAAACCCAAGATTATTCTAACTACTTCAGCGTAATTTTCATATCATTCTTGGCGGGCGGTTCTTTGGCAATTTTCACGTTTCGGCCTTATCTAAGGTGGGCGGTATAAAAGCCACGAATGAAATTGGCCAAGCCTTCAGTTAAGTTCCTTCCATCGATCGGTAAAGTCCCCCCTCGTTTACCCACTTTCATTATTAACATTTAACATTTAATTGTTTGTTTGTTTTGTTTTTTGCTGTGATTTATTTTTGTTTTGTTTGGAAAACAATCCCTCCGATGTCACAGATTTAATACAGCAATCAGAGTTTGTTTGTAAACAGTCTCACGGAGCCACCTGACAGCTTCTGCTCTTCTCCGATAACCCAACTGGGATCAGGATTGGACTGGGGGATCAGGGAGAATTCAGCATAAAGCCGGCGGAATCGATCCGAGGAATCAAAACACGCGCCAGCTATTCTTTTTGTTGATAACCCTGGCGGCGACGGCGGGTGACTCACCTCAGATGCAGCTGTGTTTGTCTGTTAAGTTTTCAGTTTGCAGCTTTTCTAGCTGATAACAAGCGGAAAATTACTACTCCTCCTAAGGCCGAAAAAAGAAAAACTTTGTGCCAACTTGACCGGATTGCTTCCGTCTGACTTGGCACATTAGAGGCAGCCAAAGCAAACCAGACCCAGAACCTTGAACTACTTTGCTTTGGCCCAAGAAGCGCCGAAGGGCAGAAGCAATAGCAATTGCAACAGCAACAGCAGCAAGTCATGAATAGAAAGAAACCTGCCCGGGAGTGGAGCAGCAGCAGGGGTAGACCTTCCCAGATCTACCTAAGCTGACTGACTCCCTGACTCGTTGATACCTAGTGAGCCGCACATCCGATTTCGGTTCCTTTTTTAAGGGGGCCAGGTAAAGCCGCGACCTGTTTGCATCATTTACCTTTTGTCTCTCCTGCGGACTTGTCCTCTGTCCCTTGGCCGGGGCTGCATTTTCGGTGCCTGTTTCTTCAGCCATTAGATCCTTATCTAAGTTGGCTGGCTGCTGCCTGGGACGGGACTGGTTTGCCTTGTTTACCACCAATGCTTCCAAGTTGGTTTCCAACCTCTCTTCTGCGTTTCTTCTCGGCCCATTCATATTTGCTACGTGAGCGTCGCGCTGGCCTTTTTTCCGGGTAACTACAGAAATTAGCGTATCGACCACAAAAGCAAACATGCTTCGGTTCGGCCTGGGTTCGGATTCGGATTCAGGTTCAGTTCAGGTTCTTGGTCTGGGTCTGGGTCTGGGCTTCGAGTCTGGACCTGCGTCTGGGTTACCGCTCATTTACGGTCACGTTTCGACGACAAACAAATGTCGCCAGCGGACCCAGAGAACCCTGACCGAGGGCCAGAGGCAGGAGAAGGGCTCGGCCTGTGCTTAGCCTTATCAGCGCTATTTAGCATGGCTATAAAGAGTCATATTCCCCATGGATCGGACTAGCCCGCCGCGGCAGTGCAATTAATTTTCACACCTGTTGTTGCGAGCGTCTCGAATTCACCTCACGCGTTGCTGCTGCTACTCTCTGGCTCTGGCTGTGTGTGTTTCGTTTTGTTTACTTTCTCACCTGCGTGCGAGCTGGTTTTTCTCTCTGTGTGTGTTTGCCATTTGCAATAATTTTTTGTTATGGTAATTAAAGGCTAGAACCCAAAACCTGGACGTCGCATTCATTCAGCTCTTTACCGCGCTCATAAAGCCACGTTCTATGACCTCACAATCCATTCTGTATGATATTCCTAGCTAATTATATTATTCCATTATCCAAATTGAGCAAATTCTTCATGGTTAGTTGAGGTAAACAAACTTGAGATATAAATATAATATTATAGAAACCAAACAAGGCAGGCATTTCGAGGGAAATCTTTAGTTGTGGTTATTTTAGTTTACAAATATCGGATATTTACAATGCGTAATGCTTGAAAAATATGACTTTACCTTTCGTTTATAAACAAAAATGTTTTTTTCTATTGGGTTATTTGATCAAGGGGAGACCCCAAACCTGGTTAGATAAGCCAACAATTGGCTGTCTTTATGCCTAAAGAAGGAGCTGAAATCGAAATCCATACCTCCGTCACCACATCTTCACATATATTCCCTATTTTTGACAAACGAGAAACATCGCACTTACCCACATCTGTACATATGCTTGTTTGTATTTATAGTTCCCTCCTAACCATACTAAATAAATCCAAACCAAATCAGACATACACGATCCTCGTTTGCATGTATGCGAGTGCATTTTATGGACGCCTCACACTCCACTGCCTGTGGATGCCAGCCGGAGCTTGACCGGGTCAAGAGCCAGCCCAAAAATTGAATCAGAAACATCAACAGAAACCACGAAAGTCCCATACAAGTTGCACTGATCACCATCAGCCACCATTACCACCCATTCAGCATTCAGCATTCAGCTAAGCATCCACACTCACGATACCCATCATCATCCATCCGGGTAGAGCCAGAGCATGAGCCTGTGGAAGCGCATCTCCAGCCATGCCGACTGCGAGCAGCGTATGGCGGCCCACTACGATGAAAAGGGTCTGTTCGACCTGCGCATCTGCCTGGCGCCCTGGATCGAAGACAGGATAATGTGAGTAGAGCAGGCAATAGGGAAGAGATGGTATTCAGCATCAAAAGAGGATTAGGTTAAGTCGGACGTTATAGAACTCGATCTAATTACTTTAATTCTCCCCTCTTTCCGTCCCCGCAGGTCTGAACAGATCACACCCAACTCCACGGAGCAGCTAGAGCGCGTGGCCCACAAATTCCACGAAGATCTGCAACAGAAACTCCTCTCTACGCGCACCGCCAGCGACCAAGCGCTCAAATACCGTGTGGTGGAGCTCTGTGCCCTCATCCAACGCACCTCCGCCGTTGAGCTGTACACGCACCTGCGTACCGGCCTCCAAAAGGAACTGCAGCTGGCCACCGAGAAGAGCGTGGCCTCCACAGCCGGTCAATCCATGCCGCACAATCCCTACAACATGAACAACGCCGCGGCCATGCCTACCGGCGGCTACATGGACACCAATGAGATCCTGACCGTCGCCAACAGCTGCAACCCCGTTCAGAACATGAGCGTCATGCCGTGCTCGGTGCAAAATCCAGGCATTGCCTCGCCAGCCCTGGGAATGGCCGCGCCAAAGGTGGAGCTCTACGAGGTCCAGCACCAGATCATGCAGACCCTCAACGAGTTCGGGACCTGCGGCAATGCCCTCAAGCTGCTCGTCCAGAACTACGGCTACATGCTGAACTCGACGGCCTCGCCCAATGCGGAGGCGGCCTTCAAGTGTCTGATCGAGGAGAAGGCGGCCATTGTGATCACAATGCGTCGCAGCTTCATGTACTACGAGTCGCTGTACGAGATGGTCTTCCACGAGCTGAAGAACTGGCGCCGCCAGCAGGCTCTCGCCGGCAATGGGGCTCCGTTCAATGAGAGCGCCCTCGACGATATCCAGCGTTGCTTCGAGATGCTGGAGACCTTCATTGCCCACCTGCTGGCCGCCATTAAGGAGACTATGCGCGTTCGCCTGGTCAGCGAGGAGCCGGAGCTGACGCACCTGCACGAACAGATCCAGATCGCCCAGAAGAATCTGGTGTGCTCGGCCTTCATAGTGGACAAGCAGCCGCCGCAGGTGATGAAAACCAACACACGCTTTGCAGCCTCGGTGCGCTGGCTCATTGGATCCACGCTGGGCATCCACAGCAATCCTCCCACGGTTGAGTGCATCATCATGTCAGGTATGTACTTGAAAGTGTCTTTTCCTGGTCCATTATGGGTCTAATCTCCTTTTCCTCCCTTAGAAAATCAAGCGCAACGCTTCGTAACGCGCGGCGCTCAGCTGGACAACAGCCTGGCCGGCCAGTCGTCGGGCGAGATCCAGAACTGCTCCAGCAGCATGGAGTACCAGCAGAACAGCCACGTCTTCTCGGCCAGCTTCCGCAACATGCAGCTGAAGAAGATCAAGCGGGCGGAGAAGAAGGGCACGGAGAGCGTGATGGACGAGAAGTTTGCCCTCTTCTTCTATGCCACCACCACGGTGAATGACTATCAGATCCGCGTGTGGACCCTGTCGCTGCCCGTGGTGGTGATTGTGCACGGCAACCAGGAGCCCCAGTCGTGGGCCACCATCACCTGGGACAATGCCTTCGCGGAGATTGTGCGCGATCCCTTTGTGACCACCGATCGTGTCACCTGGGCCCAGCTCTCTGTGGCGCTGAACACCAAGTTTGGTTCAAGCACACAGCGCTCCCTAACCGTCGACAACCTGGACTTTCTCTGTAGGGATTTTTATTCTTGTATTTGCTGAAGGTTACTAATGTTTTATTCTCTGTTCACAGACGAGAAACTCCAGCGCGAGGATCGGTCTGAATATATAACGTGGAACCAGTTCTGTAAGGAGCCCATGCCCGATCGGTCCTTCACCTTCTGGGAGTGGTTCTTTGCCATCATGAAACTCACCAAAGATCACATGTTGGGCATGTGGAAGGCCGGCTGCATCATGGGCTTCATCAACAAAGCCAAGGCCCAGGATGATCTGCTGCGCTCGCCCTCGGGCATTGGCACCTTCCTGCTGCGCTTCTCCGACAGCGAGCTGGGTGCGTATAGACATCGCTTTTCTGAAGATTCAATCTTTATATTATTATATTATTATATACAGGAGGCGTCACCATTGCCTATGTCAACGATACTGGGTTGGTCACCATGTTGGCGCCTTGGACCGCCCGTGACTTCCAGGTCCTGAACCTGGCCGATCGTATTCGTGATCTTGACGTGCTCCGCTGGCTGCATCCCAGCGATCGCACGGCGCTCTGTGTGGAGCGCGACACCGCCTTCGGGGAGTTCTTCTCGAAGCGTCAGGGTAAGCATTAAAGCTCAGATTATGCGGTCGCAACACTCCTTAATCAGAAACCAATCCACGCTGTGCAGAACCCTCGCCCGGCTACGTGAAGAGCACCCTGCACGTCCAGGTTTGTAATAGCAACGGCGACAATGGCTCCATCAGTGGAACACCGCATCACGTGACGCCGCATGATGGCATGCAGTTGGGAAAGTAAGTTTTGCATGCACACCCGGGCCCATTCTACATCGAATCCAACAGCAGCAGCAGCCTGAACTAATGCTGAGCCTATCATTGAGCTTGAGTGCTTGAGTAGAGAGAGCTAATCCTCGGCCCCAAGAGAGATGATCGATCCGGCCGACCTACTTCTGCTTATTTGGTTTACTTTGCGTGATTTTTGCTTATGATTTTGACACAAAAAAGATACAAAAGTTTAATAAGATTGCAATACTTTGAATTCGAGACAAAAAAGGAAGACTGCCTGACACTAACCCCCGAAAATTTAGGCTAATAAAACTAATAAAACCTTGTTGGAAACTCTCTGGAAGATGGGAGGGAGCTCGAGCTCAAGCTTGAGCCTCTCCCCCGACTCAACTTACTTTGTACTCTCAAACTTATCACCTGTGTGCTCTTTGTTTATTTTCATTTATCCACACACCTTCCTCTGGGACTTGTTGACTTGTTTTCTTGGGTGAGAAGGTGCAGTGCTGAGGAATCAGATTCCGATGACAGCGTGACCGCAGAGGCCCTTGAAAAATACCTGTATGGCGCCCAGCCCGACGATCCTGTGGCCCATCAGATCAGTGATGCCCTAATGAGGATACCCTTTAGGCCTGAGATGATGAGCTCGTAATGAGAGCTCGTAATAGATGGTGCCTTACTTGGCTGGTTTCTGCCACTTACCGCAAGGTATAACCACACTTTAATTATGTTCAGCATCAAAAAATCACTCAATCCCAGAACCTGGCCGATCTGCATCCATTCGCTCGTTGCACAGCAGCCGCCGCCGCAGCAGCATCGCTCTCTCATCCGCTCGAACCTCCTTATCCCCCTCGATGGTCCATCTATCACATACATTTCCATCAGCAGCACATGTCCCTCCGATTCATCATCAGTTTCTAGCTGGGTTCTCCGCGCCGAAGGTTACTAACTCTAGATGTAGACGGGTAGCCTTAAGAGATAGCCATAATTGTTTCTTTTTTTTTATATTTTGTATGTATTGTTATTGTTGTTATGTTTTTGTTCAAAGTATTGCCATCTTTTTAAACTTTTCAGCCTAGTGACTACACAATAAAAAAAGGAATATTAAGCAAAATCAAGCAAAATTCGCAACATTTGCAAATTTCGCCATTTCTATAATGTTTTCCTGTCTAACCGCTTACCCTTTTCCTCTTCTATTTATTTCGCTTTGAAACGCAGCTTGCAGAATAGCACCATCATGCACCTTTAAGTCAGAGATCTCAGCAGAGCAAGCAACCGAATTAGGCTGAAAAAATACACTAAAAAAAAACTAAATATAATATATATTCCACTCTTGCTTAAAAGACAAAGAAACAACTGAAATTGTGGCAACGATTACCAGACTAGATTTAATTATAATTATTTTAATAATTCATGCATGGCCTCTTTGAGGCTTACTGTTCATGTTTGTTTGCATGTTCTTGTTGCCGTTGTGACTTTCTTTTTATTTCTCACTCGAAATTGATGTTAGTGTTGTTGTAATATATATATTAAATATTATATATTATATATTAAATATATTTAATGTCCAGGGAACCGAACCGGTCACTGCAGCTGGCTTCAAGTCATAGAAACCTTCATTTTTCTTTGCATTTCTCTCTGCCATTTCTCATTGCTCTCCAAACCTTCCTTTCCTCCATTTAATGCTTAAACTCATCTCCCGCATGAGTTTGATTTTCTTTTTGAATATTATTTATTAATCTCTTTATCTTTTTCCCATTTTTACCCCATATTTCTTTTGGAAACCTTTTTGCAGTGGCGACTTTGGCATGGCGGACTTCGATTCGATGACGAACTTTGAGGTATATAACTAAAACATAATCTATAAACTAAATAGAGAAACGAAATGAAGAAGTCCGAGCAAAGTGGATTGGAACGAACGTGTGACTCATTTGTGCTATTCGAAATTATTATTTAATGTTATCTAGACGTAATTATTAGATATTGGAGTGCATCGTAGAGGCAGGTTTTGTTTGGTATGTATTTGAAGCCCATACACAATTAATCAATAGCCTAAACGCACTTAACTTTTCGTATACGCACCAAGACATCGAAAAACAAGTTGTAGCTAAATATTTATACTAAATACCTTTCGATAATGGGGGTTACAAATATTAAGACAAATTTATTATACTAAAAATATATTATATTATATTCTTGAATGTCAAGTTTGAAGTGTTACAAGTTGTTGTTTTGAACGTTTTATCGTCGTTTTATGCTATTTATACACACTTTATACAACACAACAAATGGGAGGCGAATTTTGAGCGGTTTCACTGGTCAAGGATCCGTTAGCACTGTAAGACTAGATAGACGAAGGGTTGGAAACTGCGCGCCTCAGGGAATGAGAAACTGAATTGAATTACGAATTTACATACAGATATTATCACCAAATATATATATATATATATATATATATTCCTATGCATACGTTTGTGTGTGCGGCGGAAACTATTTTTGAAACAGATTATAAATGTTACTCGGTGTACCTACTAACACATTACGATTTGATCGGCTTTGACTTCAACTCTACACCTTTGTCCTTGCAGCTTTTGTGAAGCGCCAAACAACACCAACAACAACAACAGCAAGAACAACATCAACAACAACAACAATACGATCTACCAGAGCAATGCATGCAACACACAGAACACCTTTAGTAGCACACACCCAGCCAGAACTATTGCGAGTGTGTGGCCTCTGACTTTCTGTTTTGTATAAACTCTTTTTTGGAATGTGTCCATGCATGTTATTCGTTTTATATTTTTATATAATATACATATGTACGTACCATCTATATATCTTCTATATATATGTTCGATTTGAATTTTTTGTGAGACCCCTTACCCATAAATGATTATGAATGATCGATGAATCGGTTTAGTTAGTGAGTAACTATTTGTTGAATCTAAATTTTTGATTTTGATTTTAATTTTAAACGACTAATTTTAAAGGTATATATTTTGAAATATAAAAACTAAGCCTAAGTTAAACGACGACGCGAAGAATTGATTGCATTAATTTTAGTTGATAGTCATAAGTAACATTTGTGAATTGCTTTATGTGAAGAACCCTCACTACCCTCCTTGATTGGCTTCCAATGCTGAAAATGCGCAAAAATTTTGTAACAAAATCCGTGTTTGTATATTTTTTTTTTGATAAACTATTTGTTTTGAGTCAGGGCACTGTTTGCAATGCATTTCAAATGCGCCAACCATGCCAATTTGCCTTTTTAGTCAGTTATCAGAGACACACGACGATTACTAAATACATTTATGAATTATAGAATGAGTAAATATAATCCTTTATGTAAACAACACACACACACGAGAACACTACACTCTAAGCTTTGTATGTGAACCTTAAGAATTTGTATAAGACTTAAGTACAGAACCCAAAATAAATTCAATAAAAAACCTTAAAGTTTAAATACGAGTTTGGCAACACAAAGTGAAATGTAATTGATGTTTTTAATTGTAAATACTCGCACACACACACATTACACACATTCCCCGAGTATACACACACTGATATGGGTGAAAAAAAAAAACAATGATGATTGTATTTGTATTGTCCTGCTCTACATTGTGTGTGTAAGTGTTTTAAATGTAATTTCAAACGCTAAACTTTTGCAAACTCAACTGGGAAATAACTAAAGAACTATTCTTGTCAAGATGGCCAATAAAGAATTGATTTTAAAAACTCATTTGCATCCATTATGTATTTATTCAGGGTGGGTTACACATGGTTCGTATCACAAGGCGCCCGAGGAGGAGTTCTGCTACAAAGTTCTCAGTTCTTGTTGGCACAGCACTTGTCCTTGGGTCCGTTCTTGCAGGCGCACTGGCACTGCTGGCTGCAGGCGCAGTTGTCGCCGCACTTGGTGGCCGAGCACTGGCAGTCTGCAGGTGTTTAATTAGGAGAATTAGCACCTGGTTTGGGTGGTAACTGGTTTTTATACTCACTGGTTCCACAAGCCTTGCAACCCATATTGATTTTATTGGATATTTTCTTTGGAGATTTTGAATTGAAATGAACTTTGCTAATAGCAAGCTTTGTTTGATGATGGCAGCCTGGGGGCCCAGCCCTCTTATAGCATTTCCAGCGGGGCTTTGCACACCACCAAGGCGGCCCTTATCAGGGCGTGCGCAATTTTTTAACCTTATCAGAGGCAGAGAACGAAGGCAGCTCTATGATTTTGCGCACGCCAAACCGCGCGCAACTGCACACGGCTTTCTTATCTAATCAGCAGAACCAGCACGGCCCATAGTTTCGATTCGATCGGAAACGGGTATAAAGAGCCCCCTAACGCCCCCCAGAAGCATCACAAAGTCTCAAAGCTTTCTCTAAAGACGTTTCGTTTCAACAAACCAACCTCAAACCAGCCAACAAAGATGCCTTGCAAGGGATGCGGAAACAGTAAGTGAAAAGGAAACTGATCTAATAAAACATAATGCTAATCCAGAGCATCCTTCATCCTTTATTCAGACTGCCAGTGCCAGGCCGGCAAGTGCGGCGGCAACTGCGCCGGAAACAGCCAATGCCAATGTGCCGCCAAGACGGGAGGAGCCAAGTGCTGCCAGGCCAAGTGATTGATGTCCAAGGCCATTAGCTTTATTTTAATAGTTAATAGTTGTTACATAATCTCTGACTGATGGTGAATAAGTCCCTATATAAAGTTAAATTGTTTTTTATTGAAAAAATTACATTAAAACTGAATTGTTATTACTTCAAGCTGAAAATCGTACTTATAAATAAACCCTTAATGCAGCTATTTAATTTCCTGAAATATTTAAATCTAAAAACTGAAGCTGAATAATTTAATTTAAAATTTCCATTAAAATTTAATTATTATTACTTCAAGCTGAATATAGAACTTACATATAAATGATTAAATCCTCGAAAACAAACCCTTAAAGCAGCTACTTAATTTGCTACGATATGTAAATCTAAAACAATAAGAGAAATATGTTTAGGGAAGCCTCAGGAAGTTGTTAATAGTTGTTAAAAAATCTCTAACTGAAGCTAAATAAATTCCCTTTACTATGCTAAATGGTTTTTTAATGAAAATATAACTTATTAATGATTTAATTCTCTAAAATAAACTCTTAAAGCAGCTATTAAATCTCCTAAAATATGTAAATCTAAAAAAATAAGAGAAATATGTTTAGACAAGCCTGAGGAAGTTGTAGTTTTATGCCCCACTTTGGTCATAAGTTTATAATCTTTGAGGTTTATTTAATTTGCAGCCAGGCTAAACAGCTTACTGCCATTTGTGTGCCGCATTTAGCCAAGTGGCTTGGGCGGGTGTGTGCAGGTGTGTGCAGGTGCGTTAGGCCAAGGGCCATCAAGCAGTCAGAAGGGCACTCGAGTCGCCGCAGTCTTTAAATGTGCAACTTGAAGGGGCTGTGTTAATGCATGTCTGAGTGCCGTGTCCTTGCCACAGTCCTTCTGGTTGCGTGCCTTAAACAGCCCGACAGGATGCCAGGCAAATCTGACAGCCAAGAAGGACGCGCGCTGTCTGGCTGCCATTTTCCCGGCAACCGAAAGATGCATTAAGCGCGCTAATTGCAGTTGACAATCCCATTTCGAAAGGCATCCAATTGAGAGATTGGCGGATCCTGTACCTGTTTCCTGCTTCCAAGTCAAGGCTGCCTCTTCTATTTCTGTTACCCTTCGAGCTGGTTTGAGCTTAGCTCTTGGCCGAAATTTCAATTTCAGCGCTTTTAATGACGTTAAGCGGCGGAAATGGAATCGCGCGCTCCTGCTAACTGCTTTTTTGCGCCAAGTCATCAAAGTTAATTCGCACGGGTGGAAGGTTCGAGCTGGAACTCAAATGTTTTTACAGCCATTTCCTGTTCGGAGGCAGGCAGCCAGTCAGCCCGTTTCGCTTCCATCACCGTGTTTGTTTTGTTTTGCTTCGGGCGGAAATCCGTGTCACACCATTTGCCAGATTTGTGACTGATAAAGTGACACGTTCGCGCTGTATGTTGCTCTTGAATCACAGCCGATACCAGGATGGCCAGAGTGGGTCACGCGAAGCGCTTACATGAGGGCCTTAACCCGCTCTCAAGAAACCCAACCTTTAAGCTGGAACATGGCAAATAAATGCCGTTTCTTGACTTTAAATACAACAAAGATATACTTTAAGATTATTAATTATTTTATGACTTAAAAATCCATTATCAAATGTGCAAATCATTATGAAAATGATGAGGTTTAAGGCTCTTCCGGACGCATGGGGCGTATACGCGATTTTATACGCACATGTGGCCACACAGGGCGTATACGCGACTTCATTTTCGGCCATTTTGGCGGCGTGCTCGAAGCGCAAACGCAAACAGTTAATTACGTCATTAAGTTTTCATGTCGCAGCGATGTGAAGCGGAGCAAGGCGGAAACAACTGCAATGCGGGCACTTCGTGAGGACTTTGTCGCCATGCAAAAAAGGACGACGACGACGAGGACGTTGAGGCGCCAGCGCATCACTTATGCATAAGAACATTTTAACTTTTCGTTGGCCACTTTGGACCTTGGATGGGGGTAGGGATAAAAGCCAAGGGATGAGGGATACTGGATCCGTGTTTATCTTTGCGTGTGAATCTTGCCTCCTGGCAGTGTAAAGTTGTTCTACGGCCAAATCAAATTATCCCCACAATGGCCCGCTCATACACACACACAGCCAAAGTGGCGAGAAGTTTCTGGCAGGCGGCAACGAGACATAAATTAATGAAATGCACAAAAACTGTGAACAGACACCCCAACCCATCCCCATCCCCATCCCCCTGTGTGTGTGTGTGTGTTGTGTGCAAATATTCTTAATAATTTATTGCAATTTGTTTGCTAAGCGCTTTGGAAACTTCCCTGAACTTTTCGGCATAAATTAACAGATTAGTCGGCAGCCGTCGCGCCGACCGGCAGACACCACCATGGGGGTGCTGCTCCTGGGCAGGTGCGCCAGTTCCAGACCCAAAAAAAAAACTCCCAAAACAGACTGTATCCAGACAGGTCCTAGAGCCCAGCTGTTGCGGCCGTCCTGCGTTAATTTCCATCTCCCAACGAGCTGTGAAAGCTTTCAGCCTGCACGCACCGAGCGGTGCTCCGCTTGTGGCCGAAACGCTGCGGCTAACACTATAAATCTTGGCCAATTTGTAAATCTCTCCAGCCGCCCTTTAGGGCTCGGTTTGGGTGGCGCAAATCTATGGGGAGTGTCCGAACGGCTACGTTTCACACATTTGCAACCACATAAAATATTCATTTTTAATTTGTTTTATTTATCGCGCAGTTTGCTTGGTGAAAGAGGATTTAACTGTTTAGTTTGAGTTTCTTAAATTGGTGTGTAAATTAACAGAAATCTTTTAAATTTAGTGAATTCTGTTGTGATGTTTTTATTGAGTTCTGACCTTGATCTAGGCCTTATAAATTTTCCATTACTTCATAAATCCAGTGCGGACATTCAGGCTGTGGGTCCTGCGACTCTCCTGGACCCTGACCATGTCCAATCTCAATGGCATATTGCTCCAGAATCTGATATTCTTCTTGACTCTGCTCTTCTTGTTGCCTCAAGGAGCGAAAGTAGCGCTGAAGACGACGTCTTTTGCTTAGTCTGGCTCTACGTTTTCTGACTGGGTTTGGCGGAGTCGATGGCTGCTCGCTAGACCACCCGGCTTGGAATTCCTGAGCACTAAAAGGCTGAGGCGGCGGCACAGGTTCCCGTTTGCTCCATGGACCTCTGAATGGCTCTCTTGCTGCCATATTCTGTGCTGAGAGCTGCTGACGATCTGCGAGAAAGTATTAAAGAAATGATTAAAATTTGGGATAAAATAGTCAAATAAAAGTTAGCTCACAAGTCATGATCCAATGAAATTCAAACTCAGACTGCCAGTTTGGATTTGAGGAGCTGGCTTCCATACTATTTGGTTTGAACTTTAAACTCAAGGGCTGCTACGTTTTCTGAGGCCAAGGACCAAAAGCCTCGCTAAGAAATATTAGAAAAATATTTTAGAAGAAACAAGTTGAGTAGAGTTTTCTAAAACCATCTTAGGGCTCAGACAGAGTGCGCGCTGAGACGAAGACGAAGACGAAAAACTGGAAAGAACGATTTGTATGAATTCGCGCGAAGTCGTCCATAGTGCTTGTACGAAACGCAAGCAAGTCGTCTTCAGCTTCGTCTTCGGCTTCAGCGCGCACTCTGCACCCTTAGATTTTGATATGGACTGATAGTACCTTCAACATTCAAAAAGGTCCGTTTATATACCAGATTAATTAATTCATTAATGCGGGTAGACACAGCGCACAAGTTTTCATTCATTGACGGCTTCATTAGAAAGAGACAACTATGTATATGTTTTGTTGTGTTCGGATTTTTTTCGTAATGCGACTACGGTCAGACTAATTTAAATGTAAAGAATAACAATAGCCAGTAGAAAATGGAAAAAAATAGATGTTTTGCACTATCGATTTTTTCGAAGTTTTACTAGTGAAAAATCGATACCATCGATGTTTCCTAAGCCATTAAATTTGTGCTTATAAAAATTATATTATCTGCAGTTGAATCCTTGAGTGATGCCATTTTCTCACTTAAAACGATTCCGGCTTTAAGGGATTAATTTCCATTCTTGATCTAACCAGATATTTCCCTTCCAGCATTCGAGAAAGCATCGTCGTGATAGTTACAAAGGCTTAAAATTGAGTCTAATCGGTCTAATCAAAACATCGATAGTGCGAAAAACAATCGATGGTTTTCAAAAAATGTCAAAAAATTGATACTATCGATAGTGTTTCGATGTTTTGCCAGCACTAATGGCCAGAATTTGCAGTACATAATTATCAATTTAAGGAGTCCTCATTAGAGGTGGAGAAACATTGATGAAAACATCGATGCATCGATGTTTTTGAAATGTTTAGGAACATCGATGTTTTGTGGGGAAACATCGATGTTTTTGTCACATCACTAAAGTAAGGGAACAAATTTTAATTTATTTTAGAGGATTTTTTTTTCTGTTTTCTTTAAAACATCGAAAAACTTCGATAAAAATAAAAATTTGTTTTCCTTACTTTAGTGATGTGACAAAAACCTCAACGTTCCCAAACATTTTAAAAACATGCATCGATGTTTCTCCACCTCTACTTTTTAGATAACATTTTATGCATTAAAGATGGTATTATTTATCTAACTAATTTGTTGCCAGGTATTTTTTCGATAGACCTATCGGGTTTGTCAATTAATGAGCAATTAATGCATTAATCTCACATTGAAAGTGCCGTATAGTCATCTTGCTCGCACTTAGGTAAAACCCTATGGTTGCTGTCAAGACTCAAATGAAAACTCCAATAAAAGAAAGTTTTTAATGTAGTGTCATAATGCTATTACGACTAACAAATCTGCACGAATTTTGTGCATTTTCAGGCAGCGGGAAAATTAAAGCACGGCGACATTGATTTCATTCATCGGCAGTTGCGGCGGTGGCGTCACACATTCCACGAAAAGCGGTCCCAGGTGCGTAATCAGCCACGTCCACCGCCCAACACCTTCCGCCAGGTGGTGGTGGGTGGCCTTGGGACCGAGTGTCGGCCCAAACGCTTATCAATCGCTGTGATGCCACACTCTGCTCGCACCGAGCAGCTCATTTTGTTCTCGTTTCGTTTACAGTTTTCGATTTGTCGCTGATTTCCCCAAGCACTTTAAGGCCGTGACACAGGGACACCACGGACACAACGGAGTCGGGGGAGGAGCGAGTAAATGTGTCACCTCGTGATTGCCATAACTAAGGCCAAGGAATTGCTTCCTGTGCCGGGTTGGCCGGGCCGGGCAAACCCATTAAGGCAGCACATCCTGCGCAGGATGCAGGAAGTCGGCGGGGCGGGCGTAGGACCCCTGGCTGTGTGGGAGCTGCTGGCTGCCCTTTGTTGACAGCAATTTCATATGCACGAATGCACCATTAGACGATGTGTCAGACATGGCAAAGACAAAGGCGATCCAGCCCGAATCCTGTCAGTTGAGCAAACAAACAAAATTACAGTTGTGTGTCCTTGTTGACCATTAGATTTATTATAAAACTTTAATGCAACGCCCTTCCTCTCCCCCTCTCTCTCTCTCTCTCTCGATAGTAATGCTGTAATGTTGTTAATTAAGTGAACATGGCAACCGCAATGACCTGGCAGCTGTCCAGCATGTATCCTGGCAACCAGGATCGCCCCTCTCCACCTGTCACTTCCAACCGGAGAAGCAGGAGCTTCGTTGGGTGAGGAGGAAAAAAAATGCAGAATGTCAGCGGCGATTGCAAAAGCATTTCAGAAAGCCAGGATACCAGGATGCTAGGTCCTTTTCCATCTGCCGGAGCATTGGGTAACGTCCGTGCCTCATTAGCTGGCCGTGCACGTGCACAAATCAATTTGGCGAGCGGCGAGCGGGCATCCTGCCCTGCAGCAGCAGCAGCCAAGCTAAAAACAATCATACGACGCGTTGTCCAAACGGCAATCAAAGTCAACTGCTTTCACTGGACCAGAAAAGTCTCACACTGAAAATACAAATCATGCTGCGACCTTAATGGAAAGGTGTAGGATAATTCAAATAATAATTAAAAAATAGCTTAAAAGTCAAGTTGGTATTTCACAGTAATGAACAGTTTATTATAATTATTGGTTTATAAAGTTAGTATTTAAATTTAAAAACAAGCGTATTTCCTTGTCTTGATTTAAACAAATAAATTAAGACACGTTTTTTGCCAAAAAAAACACAAAAAAACACTGAATTTACAAAAGGAAAATACAATGGAAATAATGTGATAGATATAGTACATATGTTAAATATAAATTTAGGAGTTAAGTTTAGTTGGTATTTCATAGTATTAAACATTTTGTTATAATTATTCAGGGTTAATTTTTGAATTTAAGAAAAGCTTCTTTCTTTGTTAAAATTAAAATAAATATATTAAAATGAGGGGGAAAATACTTCGATTTTAATTTTAACATTCCTTTACCTTACCCCTTATATAATCAAGAGTTTAAGGAAAAAATTGTATGGCTACCAATTTGGTTTTATTCCGTATCTATAATTTTATTAATTTGCTTCCATAACTTAAATTTTAAGTTTAATTTTGCCAAATTAAAACCAAGTTAATATATTTAATTTTCCGCAGTGCAGCCAACATTCAAACCACAAGCATGTCGTGGAATGTTTTAATAAGCAATGGCTTAGGAGAAGCCAGCACGATGCCATATTGGATGCTTCACTAGCTTGATGTTTCCACTCTCATCCCAGAGAGAGCTCCGCTCCCAAAGATTGCTTCAGTTTCGGTAAGTATAATGCAGTTTTTGCACCGCTTCCACGAGTCAGCCACTCAGCTGATGCTTATCTATTGCAGTGCTTGCCAACCGCCCTGATAAGTGCACTTCATGATGTTCAAATTATATGGCTGCCTCGGAACGAGCGCCATCAGCATTACACCCGCCACACACCCACACCCACACCCACACACACACCCCGAACGACTGAGCACACACACATTGTTGCATAGACTATTAAACACGCTCGGCGAGAGGGGAAAATGCATTTTTAATGCAGCGCAAATGTGGCAAGTGCTTGGCCAGGCTTAGAGGATGCTGCTCTTAGTTAACCGGAATTCGTGGCGGCTCTGTGGAAGCTTCCCACTGGCGAAAACTTTCGTCTCCAGCTCCTTCATTTCCCCCAGCTCCTCCCCCAGACCCAATTAAACACCAATTAGCGGGTTGCTTAACTTTGGCTTGGCCAAACTTTTCACTTTTTTCGGCATTGATTTTTTAACCCTTGCTCCCGAGCCTATTTAAGAACCCTCGATCGGGGCGAGCTCAAGGGGCGGACTCGTTTTCACGTAATCCTCGTTCTAATTGTAAGTGGCCATTGAGGACACATGGCTCGGAAATTAAATCAATGCGAACTACCGCTCACGTGACTTGGCTGCCCAATGCCGCAAGTTAATGTCATAAATTAATCAAGGCTAGTCCACGCCCAGGAATATGTAAGCTTAATCTGTTGATTGGGTGCGAAAATACTGGAAAAAGTAAACAATAAACATATTAGCAAATAGTAATACAAATTAACTACAAGTATAAATATAAATAAATTAAATAAAATTAATTTTAGGACACCTTCAAGATTTTAAGTTAAGTCGAAACTGTTGCCTCTTCTAATCATGATGTGAATTATAATACGATATCACAATAATAATATAATAAATTATATATAATAATCACAAATATATAATTGATAAAATATATAAAATAGAACAAATGTCAGTAAAATGGGATGATAAACCTGGGAGTTATTCAACTAAAACTTTTCCGTGCATTCTGAACTTCCGCAACATCTACATTTGTGTTTTAAGCGTCAATTGCTTGGGTTGTAGCTCAACATGTTCCTAGAAAGATTTGTCTTTTTTTTTGTGTTGCTCGACATGTTTCTAAGTCTTGCCTTTCGCCCTATTTAATTTAGGTGTTTCATATATGTAGAAATTGGGTTTTCATACAATATTTTATTTGTTTAGTTTAAACGTAAAAGTGCTTAGATTAATGATTACAACTTCTTAGTTTAGTTTATTTCCTTAGTTCTTCTTATTTCTTTAGCTCTTTAGTTATATTTCTTTCAGACACGTTTTCTGTATTTCACAACCGACTCTCACAGACGACTCTCCGCTCAAATCGTATATCAGTTTATCGATGATCCATTCACAAGAGTTGCCATATAGCCATATACAGATTTACCGCCAGATTCGAATCCCACATATATTTTTGCGTAATTAGACATGCCTCTTAATTTCACCCACAATGCTTTAGGTGCCGGGTATCTCACAGTCGAGTATACCAGACTTTAGCTTTCCTACCTGTTTTTTAAAACCAATTGTTTATGCTGAGAAGACAATATACCATTTATTGGATTTTAATACAATTGGTTACAGATTATAGAAATTATAGAATATGGAGTTCAACAATACTACACGATCCTAAACGCCGCTGGTTGTGTAGATCCAATTCCGGTGAGCGGTTACACGGGTGTGGCCGTTTGGAGCTTGGTTACATCCTGCGCTGGATACGAACGAAACAATTGCGATTTGTATGGATCCGATTGTTAAGGGTCCGCCGGAATCACCAAAGCAGGTGGACTGACCATTTGTTCCGATGGTGCACAAATGTCCGGCTTTTATTAAACCTGGATAAACCGAATTACAGTCGGTATTGGAAATAACCTTATCCTTGGCAACCTGTAGGATCAAGGGTTGGGCTATTGCGGAGTTAGAAGTCAGTCCCCAGCCCGAAATCGTTGCATTCTGGTTCTCGTAGGTATCGTAAGGGCCGGTGAGTGGGGGTAATCCGATTTTGTTAATCCACGAGCCCAATACCAGTGGTTTTGTCAACTTGATCAGTGATATATCGTTCACCAGAGTATTTTCGTTGAAGTCGGAGTGCTGTCTAAAGTTTGCACTCTTGACAGTTTGTATTTCGCCAGACTGCAGAACAATAGATCCCGCGTAAATGGTTGCGGATTTACCACTGGCAACCATTAAAACAAAATTATTAAGGTTCGCAGAGCAGCTTGAGTTCACTTACCCTTCGGTACAGTGGGCAGCGGTCATAACACAGATATTGCTTATGATGGAGCCACCACAAAACCAGTTGGTTCCTCCGCCAGAGAATACAATGCCGACTTGATGGGGTACCTGACCCTGGTAGGCATCGTGTCCACCAATTATTCGGCCCTCAATAGACTGTTCCATTGTTCTGTCTCGAGGATGAATGGGCCTCAGGCTAGGCAGAGTGCCAGCGGAGGTGGTGGCCAGGGCCAGTAAGAGAACAGCGATCACTTTCATGTTCACAACGAATGAGTTTCTACAACGATATTCGGGCCCTATTTATACCAATTTATATATATTAAATACGGTCCTTTGTTCATATTATTATATTGGTGGCAAACACGAGCCTCTTTGTTTCTAACCAATTCTCCTTATCGCTCCACGTGTTCAAATGTAGGCTAAATATTGCCATTCAAGATTAAGTTCAATGCCCGAAATGTAATCGAATTGATCCTGATAATGGGAGTCCCATAAAAGTTCAAGGTCAATTTCTAATTTCAAGTGTTTGTTTTTATGAACTAAGATAAACTGTTTCTAAAGAATTGAATACAGAGCTTGTTTTCGGTACAAATGCACGATAAATTTGCTCATAATCAAGCAACGGCTAATTACTGACCCTACATTTAATCAATTCTTAATTCGATTGCTTGGGGCCTAGAGTATTTAGGCTTTATTTTAAGTTCAGAAAGTCAAAGAAATTTTCCCAAAACATATAAAAGTCCAAAAAGCACTCTTATATTAGAATTAAAACTAAATTCGAGTATTTATTATTCAATTCATGTGCTATCCTAGTCGACCTTCCGCTGGTGTATGATGTCAGTGTCTGCGATGTCCTGCCCCGCCTGGTCCTTGTCTCCCCAACCCCAGATGGGATGAGAGCCGTCGCCAGTGCGCTGTGCTCGCCGGCGGACGAGATCCACGGGCACACTCTTGAGGTCGTAGGCCCAGCCGATTTTGGCGAAGAACTCGATGAACTTGGTGACCACGTCATTGGCGAACTGACCCACCTCCGCGCTCTTGTAGTCCCAGGGGAAGACGTGGTGGTAATTGTGAAAGCCCTCGCCGAGCTGCAACCAAATGAGGATGGGCTGATGTTCCTGTCGTAGGGCCGCTTTCCGAACATGTGTGCGTTACTATTCAGGGACCACACGAGGTTCAGGGTGAGGACCCAACGGGGCATAGCCATCACGTGAAAGGAGGTCTTCAGGGACTCGCCCCACAGCCAAATGGGCACTACGGTGGGCATCGCAAAACAGATGAGCGGCATCAGGATGAGGTAGTACTTCTTCTGGAACATCAACAGCGGATCGCTCTCTAGGTCCGAGAGATCTATCTGCTTGCCCTTGGCCAACACCTCCGGGTGCTTGCGGCAGCACAGCCAGCCGATGTGCGAGAACCACCAGCCGCGCTCCGAGTTGTATGGATCCGCGTCCGTCTCCGTAAACTTGTGGTTCAATCGGTGGTCCCTCGCCCAGTAGTAAACCTCATCCTGGAAGGCCAGAGTGTTCAATAAGAGGAAAAGCAGCTTTAGTCGCTTGTTGGCCTTGAAGGTGCGGTGCGCGAAGAGGCGATGGGCGCCGCCCGAGATCCCAACGCCGGAAAGTATGAAGGCCGGCGGGAAGAGCAAGAAGGTGGTCCACGTGGCCTCCACGAAGAGCAGCCACAGGCCGTACAGGGCCAGCGTGTGGGCGATCACGAACAGGATGATGTTGGTCCACACCAGCTCCAGTTTTCTGCCATCGGTGTTCTTCAGCCTGCCCAGGTCCTTGGCCAGGCCCAGGTCCACTGTCTCGCCATCCGCCTCGAAGAGCACTCCAGTGGCATCGTCGCCGTTGGGTGGCATTCTGACTCTCGATCGGTTCTGGTTCGTTTCCTGCTCCCTCGACTCGTACTTATAGCAAATGGGAGCGTGACAATTTCGGAGGAAATTAGAATTCACGACCTTGACCTCGTCCAGTTACAAGATTTGAATATAACCAAAAGCCCAGCCGCGGTATGAGTGTAATTAATTGAAAGCAACTCTGTCACTCGACTGGATCAGTAGGTGACGAGAATTCACTTGAAGAAATAAAATTATAGTAATTTATTCATTTATTTTGTTCACACGCTCAACCTTTAAGGCAAAATCAACCCAAACAAAGTAAACAACTATAACAATGTAAAAAACTATAACAAGGTAAAAACTATAACATATTCAGAGAGGCTAAGCTCAATTAACAAATTGATACTATCTGTGAGGATAATTTATACTACAACAATGCAAAGCTAGCAGCATTGTAGCATTGTATATTAATATTAACATAGGTGCTTAAGAGGGTGGGTAGGGTTAATTCGGTGCAAAAATGGCCACTTTTATTGCGGCGAAACGGCTTAAGTTAGTTTATTAATTTAAATAACATATATTAAAGTAACATTTAGACAATTTTTCTAAGAATATTTTACTGAAAAATATGTAAAGGTATAGGAGTTGTAGGGAATTTCCTGTGGTCCCTCCAAAAAAAGTTGATTTGCGGTGTACATCCTAACTGTCCACAGAATCGTTCGATATGAAAAAAGTCAAATGCATTAGTTAAAAAATAATTGTCCCGAGGTATCACCGTGGAGTTTCTTCTGTTTTCATTTTTTTTCGAATTTTTATTAAAGTTTGAAGTGAAATATACAAATTTTGACTAAAATAAAAAGTTTAATTGTTAAATAAAAAATTTAATTTAAAAAAATTTATAATTACGCCAACGGAGATACCTGGAGAATTAGTTGCAAAAGCTGTGTGCAAAATTTCAAAACGATTGGTCAAGTCGATTTTGAGTAATCGTGTACACCGACTTTGAAATTGGCACTTTTCAGGAGAACGCTTTAGAGTTTTGGCTGCCCATATATCGAACATAGAATGACCTTCGTTCAACTACCCATTACTTCGTTGTTTTAGCTCCGATCGATTTCAAATTTTAACTTTATATTTTTAGGATGTTGGGCATTCATAAAAAAATTTAAAAAAAAAACACATGTCCAAACAAAAATTAATTACCCTAGAGGGTAACACAGGATAGACACAAGTAAATTCCTTCAAAATAAAATAAAGTATTTAGAATACATAATATAAGGTATGCAAGGCGAAAGACATTTTCCTGTTCCCACAAGAACGCATGAAGTTCAGAGCTTTCATGGATTGTGCTCTTACTTGCAGACGATTTTGAAGATAATTGATTAATTTGATTTTGATTTAAATTATGTATGCGAAATATATTTAAATTTGATTGTTATATAATATTCATATGTCAATTAATGAATTTGTTAAATACAATGTCATACCGTATAACGTTCGGGGCGAATATACATATTCTTATGGGAAATAATGAAGTATTTGTCTACTATGCGTCAATAAATATTTTTTTGGTATATTATGTGGCCCTTACCCATATTAATTTTGTCTAAATTATTAAATCCTTTCATTTAATGTTATGCAAAATAATCCAGATTTTTATGTGTGCAGCCTGAGAATGCTGACAGTGGCTGTATAATTTCAAATTAGATGTGGCGGCTCATTAAAGTGCAGACAAAAATTTAATTGCCATCCAAACCAGCCAGCACGTTGAGTCAACACCTCCAGTGAGCTCCTCCAGCTACATATATCCGCCATCCTCCATTCTTAATCCTGCATACGAAATCCCAGCCACGAAGTCCATTTGCATACACCGAGATGTGGTGGCAGCAATTGGCTGACTCGGTTCTTCTTCAGTTCAGCGATGGCGGAGTGAACTCCTCACTCTAATCAGTGGCTGCCACCAGGCCACCACGTACAGTACCCAGAACTGAACCGATCGGATTCGCTGCAATTTGGCCTGTATCAACAACAATGGCGGTGGCGGAGACCGAAATGGTACCCGGCAGTAAAAAGCGAATCAGCCATGGCGAAAGTAGATCAACCAAATAGAAAATCAGGCACAAGGCACAAGCCGTGGCGAGGCACTTGTGAGACCGAATCAAACAAAGGGACCAAACACAATGTCCATGCCAAATGAGCAGGAAGCAGGAAGAGTGTCCTGGAAAGAAACGAGTTGGCTTTAAGGTATACACGGAGAAGAAAATAATAAATTTAACAAGAGGAAAGGAGAAGGAATATATTAATTATTAATTTGAAATTTAATCCAAAGACAGTTCTTGCCCAGAGTTCCATTTAATGATTTTAGTAAGACTGCCTTGAAGTTATATTTTTATATCAACTTCCTTTAATTATTAAACCGTTTTTCCCTGTGTAACTCGCATTTTGATTGCCTTTGTATGCGACTGAAGCTTCTCCAACAATTCCGGTGTGTGTTCACCTAATTTTTTGTCAGGAAAAACAACTCCTTCGCTGGGGGTCCATTAAAAATTCCAATAAACTTTGCACGAAAGTGCAAACAAACACCGGCATCATCGCTAAGTAACCGCAATTTCTTTTTAGAGTCCCGGTCTCTCGCATGGATATTTGTTTCGGCAGAGGGCACATTTTTCGTCTACTTTCACGTGCCCCTCGGGCGTCTTCTCTTCCCCCCAGATGATTTATAAAGTGCAATATCTTTGCGACAAGCGAAGCGTACATAAACTCACAGCCAGAGTGCCAGCGGCATTATTTGCGAACTCTTCCATAAGGAGGACTTCTCCGGACTCAGGACTCGGGACTCTACTCGGAAACATATCAAAATCCATATGAAAATGCAAATCGCAGAGTGACTTTGTTTGATAGGCCGACATTCGAGGGGCATTCGAGCGAGTTTATTGCATGGCCGCCGGGAGCGAATGATGTTCATTCATTTGCCAGACGACTAAATAATGCAGGAAGGGCAAACTTTATTCTCAGTCTTTATTCTACGCGACGCCGCCGCTGAAAAAGCCTCTCTGCGGTTGCCGCCTAATGAAAAATGCATGTCCCGAAGATGTCGAACGAAGGACGTCTCATATGGGAACATGGAAAGGCTTTTCGGGGGTAGAGCGAAGTCGGTGGAGTACGTTTTCATGGCAGGATCTAAGCCTAAGGGCACACCGGTAGCTATCAATTTAATTAAGCTACAAATCAATTATACTTATCTGTTGGCGATTTGTGTTTTCTGATTGCACAGTTTTGTTTCTCTGACATAGAGTTTCTATTGTAAAAGAAATGTATTTGGATTTCTTTGGTAGAAGCGGAAAATTTGATATTTTTTAGTTATTTAACGTTTTATATTTATTTAGTTCTTTAAAAACCTTTCAGAAATCTGTCAAAGCTTTTTACGGATAAGTTTATTAGATAAGTTCCATAAAAAGTTCATTTAAAATTATTTTAAACTAATATTAATCCAATTAAATGTGAATAATAATTTTTTTTTATTAAATTATAAAATTAGGCAATTTATTATTAAATTATACAATATTTTAGGTTTAATATTTATTTTTTACACAAGATCAAATTAATTCCTTTCTTCTTTAAACCAATCATCCCCCGGAAGGTATTCCTGAGCAGTGCGATAGAGCGAGAGGATGACTATTGACCTCTTGTGTTGACTCAATGCTACGGAACCTTTTTCGAGTGTCTGAGTTCTTAGCTGTTGAGAGAGAGAAGAAGAATATGCATACACAGAAACTTTATTGTTTAATAACTTCCATGTTTACAATCCGATTTTTTTCAGAACACGTCCGCGAATGCCTACATATTTATTATATCTATTTACTTTAAGCCGGAAATCACGACTATAGCTTATATACCGTTTTTTATGATTTTCGGGGACGGAAGTGGGCGTGGCCAAATTTTAAAACAAACTTGATCTGCGTGCAACAGATTCCAATGTTGTCACCAATTTTGGTAGCTCTAGCTCTTATAGTCTCTGAGATCTGTTGTTTCTCACGGACAGACAGACGGGCATGGCTAAATCGACTCGACTGGTGATGCTGATCAAGAAGAAGAAGAATATATATACTTTATGGGGTTGGAGATGCCTCCTTTTGCCTGTTACATACATTCTCGGTTGGCACTAATTTATAATCCCCTCGTACCCTATGGGTACCGGGTATAAAAAGAAATGTATTTGTCCGTTTTTTTTTTGTGAAAAGAAACTGTATAGTTTTCCCTTTTTAAAAGAGAACAGAAATTTTAAGTAGAGTATACATTTTAATCAACCAAAAAACAACCTCCCTTTTACTTTCCCTTTCTCTTGCCCTTTCCTTTCCCTTTGTTTCAGCTACATTTTTAATTGTTGGAACTGTTAAAACTTTGCTATCTACATAGTTACTGATGTTAGCTGGCGGGTTCAATTCAAATGTATGGAATTTTTAGACAGCTGGGCAACCGACCGACCGACCGACCGGGTTACGTGCTGGTTTCAATGAAATGAAAATATAAAATATGCATTTACGGCTCTTGGCCCCCGCTGCTGGTCTGCTGCTGCTGCAGCATGCTCCTGGCTCCTGGCGGTGCCCGGATAAGTATGCTACGGGCCACGTGATGGGGAATTGCGCCAAAAACGCTCGCTCGCCCTGCATTCAAATGGGTATCCTGTGAGCCCTGGGTGAAATCTAATCCTGGGCAGGGGCATGGGCGGGTGCATCGCCCCCGTTCGACTGTCTGTCTGGAAGGCGACAAGGCCACTCAATAATAAATGTAACGAGCGCATTACAAACACTTATGGCAAGTTTAAAGTGCCACGAGAAATGGAATGTGGCGGCAGCAGCAGCAGCAGAAGCCAGTATATGCTGCATGCACTGACTGCCGCATAAATAATTGCACAGTTGCTGCAAATAAAATGGACATCAAGACACCAACTTAGTCAACTCGAGTCTCTTGCTCTCCCTGTCCCTCTCCCTCTCCCTGAAAACTTGTAAAACTTTTCTATTGTCACGGAAAAGTGCTTGCCGGGTCGCTTGCACTTGAAGTGGAAAAACTTTACTGCATTGCGTTGGGAAAAGTTGCGATGCTAGTTCCAGTATAAAAGCAAAAGTTTTCAGTCAAAGCGAAAGTTAAAGCTCGGTGCCGAAATAATTTGAATATGGCTAAATAAAATATTTTCCGGCATTGACTTGACCGGAACAGACACCCAGGCTCCCCTGCCGAGAGTCTCTCAATTAACGAAATTAAGAAAATTATTTCGGAATTATTTTGCATGTTCTTCGGCCATAAAAGGGGCGTGGCAAGGGAGGAGGGAACTGTGGGAAATTGAGAGCGAAATGGACGCAAGCCCACGTATCGAAATGGCACAGAAACTTTCTCGTGCTCTCGTTTTCCCGATTTCTCCATTTCACCCTGCTCCCCCAGCAAGTTGCACGAAAAAATCCTCCACAATTGGCAATCGAAAATTGGAAAACTTTTCCCTATATTTGTTTTGGCTTCATTGACTCGACTCGACTCGACTCCCTCCGTGCTTAGGTACACACCCACACACACATTTATATGGGCATATCCTGCATATATAGACAATCAACTCCCGCTCAGCTGTGCTGTGCTATTATCAAAAGTTTTCCTCGACAGGCGAGTTCTCAGCTCAAACCGAAAGCTAAGCGACGGCAAAAACTTTAATGGAGCCGCGAGCAAGCCGAGGGATTGGAACTTTAATTGCGAAACGGGCAGTTTTCAATTCGTTGGCAGCTGCCACCTCGCCAACTCGCCACCTCAAAGCCTGAAGCTCTTCGAAATGCCCCCAAAAAATTGACATAGAGTGCGCTGCAATTAGAGTGCAAACAGACGACGTTTTATGGGTTTGTTTTTGCGGAATTTTCTTCCATCCTCTCCTTTTTTCTCTGTATACATTTTTAATAGTTAGTCCTGGGCATATATGCCAAAACATACGACATTAAGCCGGGGGCCAGGGCCACGCTGCGTATGCGTAATAAATTAAATGCCAAAAGGTGAATGGTGCAAGCGGCATTAAACCATCGCAGCTTGAGCGGATTTGTAGCTATCAAAAGCGTTTAATTAAATTTTTGAATTGCTGTCGAAGTTTGCTTTTCGGAAAGCAATTGTATTTTGCTAACAGCAAAATATTAAAATAAAAATATTTCTTCCTATCGATGTTGTTGAATGGTTTTAGGTGGAATTTTGGTAAAGTTTAAGTTCTTCTTGGATTTATTGTCTCTGAAAGGGAAATTTCCGGATTTACATATATCTATACCTTAATTTTTGTATTCTTATAAATAAACAATTTTTAATGATATTAAAGGTCGCTCTAATTTTATTATTTTAATTCGTTTTTATTCTAAAAATAATCAAAGACAAATAATAATCAGTTTATTTGAGATTATAAAAATTGTTTTTAAGTTCTTGTTCTTGTTCCATTTATTGTCTCTGTAATAAAAGGTTTGATTTATCAAGAATTCATACGATTTTATCTTGTTTCTTACCTTTTATTATTCTTTTTTTCATAACTACAATACAACTTTTATAGACACTAATGGTCTCTTGAGCTTAAATAAATGATTGAAAAATCATCAAAATCAAATCATAATCAGTTTTTAGCTTGCAAATATCAATTTCAAGCAAACGTTTAAATTTTCATATTTCACATATAATATTTCCTGCATGCTCTGTCGTCGAAAATCACTTCCCTCAAACTGCCAAAGTAATTTCAACTTTTTTCGAGTGTGTGCGATAGACGCCATCGAAACCAATAGACACGTTCCAGTTCGCAGGCTGTTGGGGGCATATATATAGTAGTATGGTAAATGTGTGGATGAGGCAGGATATCGGTGTGCGGCGCTCCGCTGCGCTGCGTGTGCTCTATTCACTTTGTCGCCGCCGCTGATTTCCCCAAGCAGCACCACCCCGAACCACCCGCCGAGAATAGGAGCCGCCCCCGCCGCATAGATATAGCCATCAGAGCGAGTTCGAGTCTGTCAATATGTTCGGGGTTTATGGCAAAAGCTTTTGCGCTCGACTATGATTTAGGTAAGCGTCTCCCAGGACGACGCCGATGTGGATGTTCCTGATGCTGACACTTGCGACTTGGACACATGCACATGGCGAAACCAGTTAGTAATTTTATTATTTATTGTTCTGCGTCACACCGCAATGGGGGAGATGGCCACGCCAAAGGATTTAACACATAAATATTTCATTCCCTTGCCGCCCTTTTTTTTCTTTCTGATTTTTTGTTACGAGAGAAAACATTTCGGGACGCGGCGGAGGAGCTGTCAGAAATGTTTGGGCATTTGCATTATAATCGTCGCATACAATATAAATCTATGCCCCATGCATATTTTATAAATGGTCGTTGGACATAACCCATTTTTCCCCCTGCTCCCGCTCCAAGCCCCGATCCAATCCAATTCCCATTTCCCATTTGCCATTTCCCTTTGAAATGCGAAAGCGTTTTACTTCAACGAATTATATTTCATGTGATAAATTCTAATGTCCTGGCACGGTTCTAGGTGTGCGCTTGTGTGTCTGTTTGTCCTGGTTCGGTTGTGTGGCTTTGACAAATTGAAATTAAATTTTCGTTTGTTTGCAGATCACATTCCGAATTTCCAGCCACTCCAGCGGGGCTTTTATTTAATTAGAAAAATGTTGAAATACGCTTTGCTGGGGAATTGGTTTTGCCAAAAACCGTGCAGCTAGCCCTTTCGACTCGATTAGTTGGATTAATTGCCTTTGACAGGGTACACACAATACCCATTCAAGTCCACGTCGACCTTTGTCATGTCAAGCTGAATATAAGTTCATATTACCCAGATAACTATATTGAGTAGCTGCACTGGCAAAATACACATTAGAGGAAATTTTTCAAGTTGATTTGTTGGCTCTTGCATAAGCAACAAAATAATATAAGCATTATTTTTGTTATAAGTTTTGCATTTAAAATTGAAATACCGACTCGAGAAACAAATTGTGTGAAGGCTTTTAATTTATGACTTCTTTTGAACTTAAATCTAATTTGGAATTCGAATCTAGAAATTGAGTTTAAATGCAAATTGTTTGTAAATTATTAGGAAAGGCTTGAATGTTTGGAAGTTTGCATAGCCGTAATTAATAATGTGACACTTAATTCTAGATTTATTATTATGGGAGTCATTATGTTAAAATGATTAGATATATCTGGATTTAATATATTGCTTATATAAAATATAAAAAATATAGTTGTAATATTTAAAAATTATATATTATATATATATTAAATACCTAGTTAAAGCCAAATATTCTCAAATATCCATCAATTGACATCTAAGCTTAATGAAATTACTTACCATTAAAGCTTAAGAATGTACCATTCTTTTCCCACATTTTTCTCTCTCTGCATAAGTATAATCGGGAAGCCCGTGACTTAATTAAAATACAAATAATTGTTAATTAGTTAATCAGTGCGGTGGCCACAGATGAATAATCTAAATAGTGAAATCAAACTAATTATAATTAAAGGTAACTAATTGCATTTAGAGCTGACCACAAATTGCAATTAATTAGGCGAAAACATTGGCCAATGCTGAGGTCACTCGAGCGGGCTTAGAGCATTTCCGTATATATATCCCGCGCTTCGACTGTTCCGGGCAACTCTATTTTATTATAATTCTATTTGTGGACTTTTTTAATTTCATTAGCTTGCCGTCCCCCTCTGCTCTGCTAACCATGGCAGCAGCAGCGCTCGGCTTGTAATTAGAATGCCACAAAGAGACGCGGCTCGTGCCCCAGGAGAGCTCATCTCTGCGCACAGTCGAGTGCGGATTGTGGACGCGCCCACGCATTTTCCTATTAAAAATTTCAATTGCCGCGTAAAAACGCGCGTGTCGAAAATAAACCCGCCTGAAATGGAATAATTAAGCAGGTTCATTCATTAAATTCCGGGGCAGCAACGGCAGCAGCAGCAAAAGTTAAATGCAGATCACCCGCCTCTGAGACGTGTTTCCAACTCGTTTTAATATATATATTTTTTGGCCTTCCATTTATTTTCGACTTTTTCCATGTGGAGCAAAAATAATAGAGTTGCGGCAAAATCGACTGACCGCTCTCCCATAATTACAGGGCCGAGTCCTGGCCTGCCTTTTGAATTGTGTCAACAGAACGGGAATACAGAGAGCCTCGGCCAACCGCAACGAGAGCTGGCAAAATATGCGCCAAATTGCATAGGATGAAAATGTATTTTGCACATGAGACAGGCGCTCGCTCCTCCGGTTTCTCTTCTAGCAGCAGGTGCGGATTATGCATAAACATAAAGCAACTGGCCGTCCCAGCAGGATACCAGCAGAATACTTTTAAAACCAGCAGCACAGACCCAGACACAGTCACAGCCACAGACAACAACTGCAACTCGAGAGGGCATAATGCATGCAAACTTGCAATAATTTTACCCCGACTGAAATCGTTTTCATTTTCATTTTATTTTTTCCTCTTTTTAAATTTCACAACCAATAAATTTTATGCTTTCTGTGCAAACGCCGAAGGCGGCACTGCACACACGACGAGAAGGAGGTTGCAGGAAGGGGTTGGGACAGTAAAAACATTTATGGTCGTTGGTAGATAATTAAGTTTTCACTGAGTTCTCTTCCCTCTAACCCAATTCAAGCTGAGCAGCTGTCTTTATGCCCGCTGAAATGAGCAGGGAAAATTTTAATGCCTTTCATAATACAAGAAATAACGAACTGACTTACTTAACTTGCTTTAAAAGTTATTTATATTTGCTTAGCATATTTTTTATGAACAACTTGGAGAATGATTTTGCGGATAACTAGCTGTCTGGGAAACTGTTTGAGACTTTTAGTCTGAAAGGCAAGAGGCCTTTTCAGTCTTTTTTTTGTGAAAGTTTGAGAGTTGTGCTATCATGATAAGGATGATTCAAATGATTCAAAGATTTATATACAAAAATAAATACTAATTAAGTAATTATTTTTTTGAAAAATTCTACAAGAATTTATTTCGATTTACCTCATACAATTAGGAGCCCAAAGCAAGGAAGCCTTCAATAACCTAAAATTGAGCTCCTCACGACCTTGAGCCATGTACGATATCCCCTAGAGATTTCTTGGAATACCGAAACAAACTGCATTTGTCAGCAGTTGCCAGGAGTTGTTGGGTCAGCGAACAAATCTGAAGTGAATTATGCAAATCCATTCTTCCACGTCGTGCGATGCTCATGCATTATTTACCCAAATTTCACCCACTTGGCTGCTGCCCCGAGGAGGAGCAAGTGCGGAGTGCAAGTGTCAGTGTACGGATGTGCGGATGTGCCACTGACAGCGGGATTGGACTTGGACCAGGTCTTACCTACCGCCCAAGAGCTGCAACTGCTCAAGGGTGCTCAGCACATCGCACAAATGTGCAAAGCGAACTTCACAATCGTGGCTGCTCACCGCAAGCACTCGCAAAATAACAGCCAGAGGACGGGCCACTTGAGCTGGGCCACAGGAGCGCTGCGGTGGCATTCCACGCACCTTGCACCAAACTGGGTTACTCCACTCCATTGGCGGTGGCAAGTCGGTGACGTCCAAGCGGAAGCGTTCGGCACAACAATGCAGAAGGTAAACAAAAACACGTGCTGCACGCTTATCCGCAGCGGAGAAAGTCCTTTTCCAAGGCGCATGAGCGGATAATGCGGAATTTGACAAAAGCAAAGAGCCATCTAAAGGAAGAGCGGCTTGTCAATGGATAAAAGGTTAAGAGAGTCGCATAGATTGAGAGAGAGCGGAAGGACACTGCGGCGTATACGCAATGTTTATATTACTTTATTAAGACACGCATTTGACAACTTTTTGGGCTTAGGCTTTAACATTTAAAGTTTAAATGTCTGCACTGTGAAATAATGAATTATAATTTGTGAGCTCGTTAAATTTGTAAAAACTTAAGAGTTTTAAGAACTTCTATAAACTATAAACATCTTTAAGAGCCACAACTCTAAGGAAATTGTGTAAAATAAAAATAGTCCTTAGTAAATCTTTGATTTTATAAATATTTGTTGTACAAACAAATCGAACAAAGAAGCCTCTACTCTCTTTATTATTTTTAAAATATTTCAAAAAACCTTTACAGGAGTAAAATAACATTTCTAATAGTATCAGCTTCTGAGTAAACCAGGCTTCATGCAAATATAGTTTATTCAAAGTATTTAAATACATTTATTTGGCCATACAAATTTATATATTTTTGTTAAGCTTACAAGGCAAACAGGGAAATATTACAGCTGCGTTGCCTCCACCTTCTAGCATCCTCTTGGCATTCCTTAAGCCTTAAAATTCAAACGAGCATAGATCATGAAATCCCCTGCAAGTACACACACACTTCTGCTGCAAATTCGAGCTTGTAAATCAGCCCCACATTGATTTGCATAGGTGTAAACGTTAAACGCTATAAAAATAGTTTCAAAGTGTTCATTGAAAACTTATTGAGGCGTAACGCCAGATGCGATATATTCGCTTTAAATAGCACACGAGTCCTGTAAGGACCAAGGACGTGGGTGTGTGTGTTTGTGCACCTGTTCGAGGATGAGTGTGGGAGTCTGGGAGCCTGGGAGCCTGGGAGTGGGTGTGCATGCAAACAGGATGCTTGCTGTGCGATGTCTGGCTTGCTTCCATTTATAGCTCGCTCACCTTTACAGGAGAGATCCTGGTGGTGGCCGAGGCGGAGGCGGAGGCAGAGGCTGTCCATAAATTAGATATTTGTGTGGCGCCGGGCTGGGCCGGGTCAGCTGTAAATAAAGGCAGGCGACGGCAGGGGGTGGGATATGTGCATAAATTGAAGGCATTGAATTCGGATTCATTTACTTTCAGAATTCAATTTGGTTCCAGTGAGAAATGCAATTTAATTAAGCGTTAAGTGGCGCACTCGGAATTGAGTCGTTCGCTTCGATGTTTTGATGGCAGACAGCTGACGTGGTGGCACTGGCATTGCACCATAAAGCCTTGTAATGCGCTCGTAAAGGCCTGTCATAGCCTGTGGCAGCAGTCCATTAAAATTTCGCTGATAGCCCCATGTGCACATGCGATAAATTGACGCGGCTGCCAGCGCTCTCTTTTGGGCCAATTTAATTAACATGCAAGCGTGTGCGCCATATTTTTGTTTAATTAATGGAAGCGAGCAAGGACTGGCAGCATTCGCGGCTTAAGATACCATTACATGTATTTAGGGGGCCACGGTGCGTATGATTGATATGGCTGCAAGTTGTTAGAGGAGGCTGCTATAGCTCTGGGAGCTTCGCCTCCCTTATGAGATATGCATGAACTTCGGGGCCTGGCAAAACATTCTGTCCAACTGCCAGGTTTCGTTGACCCCTTTCAGGACCCGACAATTGTATACTCTATTCTCCCTTCCGTCCCAGAAGCGGCATCCTGAATGTTTAATGAATTTGTTTTCCAGCCACTCTTGTGTCCAGTTTTGCATGGTTTCTGTCTTTTCTCGTTTTATGTTTTTTTTTCCTGCACCCTGCGCTGGGTTTTTGTTACACTTCGCCGGGCCTGTTATAAGCCCGGCTCATCGCATCTCAGCCCCGGCTCATCCGCTCCTCGTCTGCGTCCCGTTGCTGAAACGCATTAATTCATTTTAGCCGAGAATTATTAAAACTTTGCCACAAAGCTGCAGCGAAAGTTCAGCCCGGAGAGCACCTTTGTGGTCGGGTCGAGTCGAGTCGAGTATCTGTGATGGCAAAAGTTGAGCACTAATTAAGCGCTAATAACATTCTTGCACACCCTGCTCTTGGCCGCAGGGGCAAGTACTTCATCAACCGCAGAAAATCGGAGATGAAAAAGAGCTGCTAACCGCACTGACTCGTATGTCAGTACATATATTTACTTGGTCAGTGGGCGTCTCTGGGCAGCTTCGGCAATCAATTTCTCACTGCCGGGTTAAAAACATTTTAATTTCCATTTGGCCAGAATGGCAGGCTGGCCAAATTGCTGCGATTGCCATCAAATCCCAGGGCACTGGAATTTTCTCGGCAAGTTTTTAGGCAGCTGCCAACTGTCACACAGGTGGGCGGGGCATCCGGGCCAAGGAGGTAAAACAAGGGGGGTACAGGACAGGTTGTGGCCCCCGGCGGTCTGTGTGAGGATACTGAGAGAAATTATCGTTGTTTATTATTAACTAAAATTTATTTTTTAAAAATTTAAGAGTTGTTTAAAGCAAACATTAATATCAGGAAAGCTTGATAAATAGTTATCGATTTGATTTTTATGAACTAAAGAGCATGAACAAATATATCAAAATATATAAAAGCATTATCAGCGAAGCCCCAGAAATCGCTTTCGATTTGAAAATAGTTCCAAAGGCGTCTAGAAGTATGCTACAAAAAGTCGCAGCATATTTTATTGCCTACCTTTGGTCATCCTTTTTCATTGTTTGCAAATCTCCAGAGATTTCTGGCATCCCTGCATATCGAACTATTTATATACCAGGCAGAGTATAATCTTTTTTGGTTTTTTAAGTGCAGGAGAGCACAGGACTCTTAAAGAGGCAGGCAAAAGGGGTTTTGAGAGAACAAAAATGTTGTTGCCATCTCGCAGTCAATTGAGTCTGCTCCTGAGCGAGTGTGTGTGTGTGTTTTAGGACCAGTGTGTGGAGTATGCCGGTGCCAGTGCCAGTGCACTTTGCATGCGAGCAACTAGCAAAGTCCCCAACTGGTCAGGGTTTAGTTTTGTCTTGTTTGTCGTCCTGCGTCGTCCTCGTGTGGCGTGTGTGTTGGCTGATGTGTTGCATGCACTCGTGTCCTCCGGTGCCTTGAGTAATGTTGTTTAGCCGCCTCTGAGCTGAGCTGAGCGAGCTGAGATGCAACTTGCAATGCTTGCAATGGATGCTGCTTGTGGCCGGGGTGTAAGCGTTGCTAGCTTGATTTATGGGCCAGCACAATTTCACTTGACATAATCTTGGCCAATTTTCTTGAATATGGCTCCCTCGGCGGCGAATTGAATTCTAATTTCGCAGGGGGTTGCAAACGAGGTCAGTTATCTTTGCTACGCTCTGTTCCGCCCCTCCCTGTGGCTTCCAGTCCCCGACTGTCGTCCTGTCTGTCTGTCTGGCAAGGCAAATAAACGCTTATTTGCACACTAATTGCACCTGCGACGTGCTTTGTTATTATAAAATTCTATATTTACACAAGCGGGAGCTCTCTCCCGTACCCTGTGAAACCTACCCCCATTTGGCTTCCATGCCAATCCTTTTTGTTTTCGCCATTGTCACAATATTTGCCATTGTTGTTGCGCCTGCCTGCCTGCCTGCTTGTTAGTGCTGAAAGGCTGAAAGGCTTTTCGGCTGCTGCTGAATAAATTTTTCAGAGTCTTCAAAGCCAACGTGGCGTATGATTAACCATGCGGATGTCGCTGCTGCTGCTGCTGTTGCTGCTGCTTCTACTGCTATTCCTTCTGCGGTTGCTGCGTACTCGTAGCTTAATTATGCGCAAGGTTAGCCTGTCTTTGCCCCGACCATATACGCCGGCCATATATCCCACTCATGTGCAGTGCATCCTTGACCCAGGATGCGTGTTTCCCGTGCAGTACTAGCTGCGAAATTATGGTCATTAAAAGGCTTTCAGCCCGCGGACATATCAAATGACTTTAAAACATGTGTGTATAAATGCGCGATTCCAATTGAGCTTGACCTATGGCCTTTACTGAAGTCCCAACATTCCTCTGATGGTTTATGAAGCTGGTTAACATCGATTGAATTCCACTAAAAGGGAAAGCAGATAAGGTTACTGAATAAGGTTAATAAATTATAGTTTACTCTTTATATGTTAAAAATGGTTATATCTTTCTAAGGAATGTTGACACAAATTTTTGTCAGTTCTTAAATGATTTCTTAAAGTTAACAGCTTCTTGAAAATGTACCTATTATTTTTGGTAATTAATGTCCATAACTGAACACTAAAACCCAATCTGCTCTCACGGATGAAGCCGTGACTTGTGACCCCTTTCCGGCATTGCCTACTTCACGGCGCTATCTGGCTGGCAATTAGGCAAAGTTCGACTCTGAAGCCAGCTAAAATATTTAAACAGCTCTGGCAGAGAGAGCTGGAATTGCGTTAACCTTCGGGGAATTACGTGTGTCCAAATGGAATGGAAATGAAATGTCCAACTGGCCGGGCGACTGGGGATCGAAGAGGTTTAGGACTTGTGCTTTTACTTCGCTCACAACTGCTGCATTTCAAGTAGGGAAAAAGCGCAATGGCACAAGACGCCCCAGATCCAGTCTCCGGGAATAGTGAGCCGCTGCTATAGCTAGAGCTTCTCCTCCTCTTTGGTCCAAGGAGCGCAGCAAGGAGCTCGAAGGGGCTTTTGTAATATGCGCTCAACTCGCTGGAACTTTTGTCAACTCGAAATCAAAGGGGACGGCCCTAGCACTGGCACTGGCACAGGCACAGGAAGTTGAAAAGTTTCGAGTTTTGTGCTAAAGTTACTAGCAGAAAACCATTAAAGGCTCACGTAGTCAAAGTCAAAAGACAAATTTGCATTGGAACGCTTTTCGTTTATTCTCTCAGCTTATTCTGTGTTATTTCCTTTTTTTGTTGTATTTTTTCAGTTTGAAGGTGCAGCGAATTCGAATGAAAATTACAAGAATAAAGCTGGGAAAATCCGCTTAAAGCATTGCGAGCAATTTTCTGGGTTTGTTTGTCGCGCATTCAGCTGAAATTGTTTGCACTTAGCTGCGTTTGCTTTGAGCGCACAATTAAAATGCAATTTGGCAGCGAGCGCGCACAAAGGCGCAAACAATGAAGCCGCCGGAGAACCGAATGCAAAGCTCTCTCTCTCGTCCAGGCAAAAATTCGACACCTGGCTACTGGCTGCTGGCTCCTGGTCTGCATATCTGGCCAAAATGAGCTCTGCTCTGCGGACAAATGGTGCATTTAATGGGAATTTTATTGGGCAGACCCAATTTGCTAACATTTTGTTTTGCAAAAATCGCTCGGTTTAATGGCTATAACGCGTGAGAACACGACTTGGCCACTTGTCCGCTATCGTTCGATTTGCAGTGAGGTGTGAATTTAACGCTTGGGGCGAAGTGCGGTTTGGCCTGACCCGAAAATCAATTAATTGCACTTCACACACACACACATGGTTCCTTCGGGGGTGCGCTTCTCGTGTTGAGCAATCAGTTCTGGTTATGTTCTTCCCCGTTTTTAATTCAGCGTGTCCACATGTTGCTGTGTTGTTACATTTTGGTTTGCTTTTGCTTTTGTTTTGCCAATTTTCGTGATGCCGGGATGTTGCAATGTTTTTGTCACGTGCTCTGCAGCTGCCCGCTGCTCTCAGCATGTAAATTGAGCTGCCACACTTTTTGTTTATTTGTTTTGGGGCACGTGTGACTGCGCCAATTGTTTATGATATGTTCGGGGCCGAAAAAAAGCGGAGAACAGAAGGCATAACGGCAATTGGCAATATTTTTTTAAGCATCGCCATTGATACACGCTGAGATAATATTCCATTTAACGTCTGTGTGTGGGAAAAAATTCATTTTTTTAACGTTTATTTATTTAAAAATATAGAAATTCATTTTTGAAGCGTTCACTTTGTAAAAGTTGACTGCTTTTGGCTTTAAAACTTATCTTAGCCAATGAATCGCTGAAAGACCTAGGATTTCAGGCAACACTTTTTTCAAAGAACATGTGTTGAGCTTGAAAAATACATTTTGTTTTGTGTTATAAACTCTTTACAAACTTTAATTCATTTATTCACTTATAAAGAAAAATAAATATATGAATATCGAATTAATTAATAAGTTCCAAACTTGAAGCGTTAACATATTTTATAATAAATATAAATCCAAATACCAGAAATTTACAATCCCTGATTTTATTCCAGTGCATTAATTTTGTCTTAAAAATATATTGTAGTATTTTTTTATCTTGATAAATTTGTTTTATATATAAATATTGCAAACAAATGACCACTATTGGCAACCAACGAGGCAAATTCGCAATGGGCTCTTTATGGGTTAAGCAGAGCAGGACCCGCCCACAAAGCTCTGTAAGGGCGAACGCACACTAACAGCTGAAAACTGAGCTTACTGCAGAGATTATCAGCGAGCTGATATGGTTTTTAAATTTAAATTATAATGTTTATAATTTAAATTAAAAGACAATTTACTAAGTTTTAACCTTTAAAAACAACGAAAATCGGTCCATTTTGCCCGATCGTTCCTATGGAACTATATGATAAAATGAACCGATTTTGACCTTTCCGACTTATATACTACTTGCAATAGAAATAAGACTATCTGCTAAGTTTAATTTAGAACAGAGAGATATGAGTAATTACTCAGGCGGACAGGCGGACAGGCGGACAGGCGGACAGGCGGACAGGCAGACAGGCGGCCTGTCGACTGGACATAATTTCCGGGACCATAATTTCCTGGGGGACATAATTTCCTGGGGGATATAATTCTAGGAAAACATAATTCCCTCGGAAACATAATTACCTGGGAAACATAATTCCGCCGGAAACATAATTCCATGGGATTTATATTTCGCTGGAAAACATAACTCCCCGGGAAGCATAATTCCCTGGGAAGCATAATTCACAGGAAAACATAGTTCCCTGGGAAACATAGTTCCCTGGGAAACACAATTCCCGGGAAACATAACTCCCTGGGAAACATAATTTCTTGGGGAACATAATTTCCCGGGAAACATAATTCCCTGGGAAACATAAATGCCCGGGAAACATAATTCCCTTGGAAACATAATTCCCTGGGAAACATAATTCACTAGCAAAAATAATTCCCTTGGAAACATAATTCACTGAGAAACATACTCCCTGGGAAACATAATTCCATGGGAAACATAATTGTCCGGGAAACATAATTCCCTGGGAAACATAATTCCCTGAGAAACAAAATAGCCCGGGAAACATAATTCCCTGGGAAACATAATTTTCTGGGAAACATAATTGCCAGGGAAACATAATTTCCTGGGAAACATAATTGCCCGGGAAACATAATTCCTTGGGAAACATAATTCACTGGAGAACATAATTCCCATAATTGCCTGGGAAACATAATTCCCTGGGAAACATAATTGCCAGGGAAACATAATTCCCTGGAAAACATAGCTCCCTGGG
>VNKF01000835.1:0-12478 GCA_008044355.1 Drosophila lacteicornis
TTGGAGTTAGCTACCTTCCTGTAGTAATCGCAATAGGAAATTTCGCCTTCCTTTTGGCTGAATGTCGACAAGGGCGTTGAATCGAAATCGACGTCATCCACGCGGTAGGTCTTGTTGTTATAATCGGTTAATACAACCATACCTGGATTAAAATAAATTTCAAATAATGTAGATTTCACTAAAAAATAACAGGGAGAAAAGCAAAACCTAGATACCAATTGACCTTTTTTAATTTCCTCACAGATTGTCAAATTTATGGACCCTTTCTTATGAAAAGAGCGTAAAGAAAACCGTTCAAAAGAGAAAACTCAATCAAAGAAATCAAAATAAGGACAATCGCAATTATGTTTGAACCAAGACCTCACAGAAAAACTATAAACTGTTAAGATGTTATTGTAAGAGAATCAGGAGAAGTTCAACCGGAGATCAAAATGGAGAGAAACAAAGTTATATGTTCAAGCAGAGAGCGAGCGCGAAAGATTAACTGCTAAGCTGTCACTGAAAGAGCGTAACCTAACTAACTGAGAAAACTCAACCGAAGACCAAAATTAGGAGAAAGAAAATTATACGTTCGGCAGCGACGTTTTTCCAATAAAGTTCAAGCTTAGACCTCAAAGATAAAACGATCTACTAGTACTTACAACCTCTGCTTTAAAACGTTAAACAAACACTCCCTAAATGCACTTTAATCTACTGATTAATCGTAATACCCTGCAACAGATGTCAAAAAATATATAACTCACCAATAACCTGACGCTTAAAAGCCAATTGATACTCCTTATTTTCGCCAATCGAATCCATTAAAATGTGGAGCAAGTTATCAGTTCTCATCACCTTGTGTGTGATCTCGGCACAAAGGAGAATATCAGTTTCGTGCTGGCGTATCGAGGTCTGATACCCGGGCCAGAGTTCCAGGTGGTAGTTATCCATGCTTACCTTTAATTGATAAACAAAATATAGGTGAACTTTACATTAAATTAAAGCAATTAAACCCACCTTGGCTTGAGGATCGAAATAGTTACGCGAAACCAATTGCAGGTTCAAGCCCTCCATGGCTCGGCGCAGAATGAGGTTGAGAAGCTGAAACTGCTGGTTATCGGCAGCCTCCACGGAGCCCACTAGTCGGATTTTAATATCAATATTCTCACCAGAGCAACTCTTGGTGGTAAGCTGCAGCACAAAAGGGCTGTTGCTGACGGGCTTGAATTGAACTACCGAGAAAAGCAGTGTCCCATCGAATATATATCCCCCCAGTAGACTTTTGTGCTCTTTGAGAAAGGCTCTACGATGCCACGTGCTGTCCACCTCTGGCGAAAAGTCCACTCTGTACTGGAAGATTTTCCAGCTTGGTCGTTTTAGGACTCTAAAGTAATTGGTCTGCACGGAAATGCGAGTGCCTGACTCTCCTAGTTTCGTTACAAGTCCAGGGGGACGAGAGTGAACTACCATACCCGTCGTCTGGCGACGGCCACGCATGGAGCCACGAGATTCACCTTGTTTATTATTGGTTGTAAATTACATTGGTTACACATAACAATTAATAAATGGAGGCATACCTTCAGAGGGACGAATTCGAGTCTCGGCGGACTTCATCGATTCAAGGTTCGGGTTCAACTTTTTCTGCGCAGCAGCAGTAGGCGATGATCCTTTTCCAGAGTCTCCATTGCTGGAAGACGTCGAGTTCGCCGAGGGTGACGCGTTCCCTGAGGAAGGCAAGTGCGGCGCTTGGCCCTGTAAATGAAAGGTTTGCGAATTATTTTAAATTTGTATAATGTCAATAAATTAGGTTCTAGAGAGATTTTTTCTTTTCGTTGGCAGTTTTGACAGTTGTCCAAGGATTTAGAGTTGCCGCCTTTTGAAATGCAAGGTAAGTATAAATCCAACAAAATATTTCTTCTTGGTTATAAATAAGATATTTTATATTTTGTGTCTTAAAAATAATTTAAATACTTTTCTCTAGAAAGGTTCTTTTCTGTTTTCAGATTTCAAGATAAAGCAATATTTTTAAATGGCAGGTAAAATTGTTTGTTAACTCGTTGGAATTATGAGTGTATTGTTTGTTGTTTAATATATAAGGACAAGCACTGAATATCAGGCAATGCATGAATAAGGGATCTCCAGAGATTTAATTTTTTCTTTTCACTAAAGCATATTCCAAGAGTTGACAACTCTGAAAGCATTTCGACAAATGCGAAAACTTTTCCCTCATACATACAGAAAATTTAATGACGAGGCTGTAATTTGACAGCTAGAAGTTTGACACACACATACATACACTACATCTTTTTTTTCCCTATACCAACTGTCAAAAATGTTCATTGAAATGAAAATGATGAAGAGATATCTATTATTTATATGATTCAAAATCCTTACAGCACCTAAAATGTCTGATTTTAGTTTTGTGCCGAAGCGAAAATTTTAACTAGGAGCATTTTTTAACTAGGAGCATCTTTTAATTCTATACATTTTAAGCACAAAATACACTTACCAACTGAGGTAATATCCCCGCCCCAAGGGCGCGGCCAGCGTCTGGGAAGCGTATTAAGCGGCCACGCCCACGCCCTCGACCAATTCCTCCATTTGGAAGAATATCCATATTTGTGATTTCTTTCACAAACTGCAGGGTTTCTTGATTTTTTGCCTGTTTTAGTTTTCTTCCTTTTTTAAAGTTTTCTTGCTCCTTGTCTCTTTACTTGGAGATTTTGTAGCGCTTTGCACTATTTAAGATTTAAGTCACTTGGTTTTCACTTGGTCTTGACTTGGTCTTTCACTTGGTCTTTTACTTTGTCTTTCACATGTCTAACCAACTTGAATGACGTCCCAAAACGGAATGAAAAGCACAAAAGGAACGGATCCTTTAACAGCGTCTAGTGATGCAACATCATAAGATATGTCCAGGGGTTATCGATACCTTCTATATATGTTTGTTCATTTTAAACGATTAATTGAATCCTTTAATTTTTAATTTTTGGATACCCAACATTTGGCATATATATGTATATATTATATATATATATTATTTCAATTTAAACTTTGAAATGAAAGCACTTAATTGCAAGGATATTCGTTCATAGTTCGTCGTTAAAGCCTTCCGAGGATGCGCGCTAAAAATCCTTTGGGCTGAGTGCGCCGCCGATAACGGTATATTTTTTTTTATTCCCTAAAGCTTGCGAATGACTGGGGAGAATAGTAGCAGAGCAAGTAAAGCCACAATTGAGTGTTTTGAAAAAGCTGTTGCTTTTGAGAGCTCTCTCTATCTCTCCCTCTCTTCCTTTCGCTCTGAAAAGGTCACGTTGCGTGGGTGTCTGGCAGTAACGCTGCCACCCGCAGCAGAATTATCCTGCAATTGAGTGTTTTGGCGGTTTGAGTCCGGGCTGATTTAATAAGTAAAACAAAGTAAAATAATAAATATCATTCTTTTTTGTGTTTTTTGATACTGCAAATAAAATATTTATATAAATATTAAACAATGAAATGCGTATTAGTATATTAAAGAAAAAAAAAAAAAAAAAACATAAAAAAAATTGATGTATTATTTTATAATTAAACAAAGGACAAAATATCCTTTGAAAAACATTTTTAGTGTCACAAAAAGGCATTGCATGTAATGTAAGGTAAGGTAAAAGTAAGTAACGTAAAGTCTCGGCCGCTGTTACTGACCCTCTACCTCTGCTCTGTTTTATCTCGTATACGAGACGTGGCGACGGCGCGTGGGAGAGCGATGGCAAACCCCCTGTGAGAGAGAGAAGGTAGCGTGACTAACTTGAGAGAGTTGCGTTGTGAAAGAGAGAGCTTTGAGTGATTGTGAAAACCAGCAACCTGTATGAAAACGATGGCTACAAAAAGGCTCAAAGCGAGTGCTTTTCGCCAATGAGACAAACAGTTATTGCTAACAGCTGTTTCCCAGAAATAAAAGGAATAAGGAAGAAATAAAATAAAGAAAAAATTAAATAATAATAAATAACACTAGTTTACACTCAAAATGCTCCAAGCCTGTTGATGCGAAATTCTGGTAGAGTTGAATCCCCGATCACGAAAACAGATATTTATTTTTTCTATGGATACGTTTTTTTTTTTAAAGTTTTACAGAAAAAAAAATCTGCTCATTTTACGTTTATTATTTCATAGCTCGAGTTGTAGCCAACCAACTCAAATGCTAACGTGCTGCTAGCATCCTAAAAACTCGAAAAAATCCGTTGGAAAATCAAAACGCATTTTTTTATAAAGTTGATCGCCCAAAGTATCAAACAGGCCTACAACTCAAGAAATCCGTTGAAAAATAGATTTATCGTGGATTTTTAAAGTTAAGTAAAATGAGAAATTTTTTTAAATGTTTGGGCGGATGTCTACTAGATTAAAGGTACAGTGTTGGACAACGCCTTAAGATAGTCTGTTAACTTTGCTAGATGTGGAGAACAGTCGGATTTAGCTATGAAAAAAATGCTAAGTTTTGTTAAATAAACAAAAATTTACAAAGTTAAGTTGAAGTAAGATAAAAATTAAACAATCGTCTTTATATACATACATAGACAATGTATTAATTTGATTTGGGTCATTGGTATCATTATGTGGTTATGCGGTCTCGCGGCCATAAAACGTGGTATAAAAACAAACCATTTTTTCTGTAGAAAAATATAAAATCCAACCTTTTTTTTTCTTAAAACGTTTTTAATTTTCTTTTGCTTACTTTAATATACTAATACGCTGTTAATTGTTTAATATTTATAGAAATATTTTATTTGCAGAATGAAAACACATAAAAAAGAATGATATTTATTATTTTACTTTGTTTTACTTATTACATCAGCAAGGACTCAAACCGCCAAAACACTCAATTGCAGGATAATTCTGCTGCGGATGGCCGCGTTACTGCCAGACACCCACGCAATGTGACCTTTTCAGAGCGAAAGGAAGAGAGGGAGCGATAGAGAGAGCTCTCAAAAGCAACAGCTTTCTCAAAACACTCAATTGGGGCTTTACTTGCTCTGCAACTAGCTCTCGCTTTTCCCCACACTCACTCTCCTCAGTCATTCGCAAGCCATAGCCAATAAAAAATATACTGTTTTCGGCGGCGCACTCAGCCCAAAGGACTTTGAGCGCGCATCCTCGGAAGGCTTTAAGGACGAACTATGAATATCCTTGCAATTAAGTGCTTTCATTTCAAAGTTTAAATTGAAATAATATATAAATTTTAATATCAACTTAGGAACAATGAACCTTTACGTTGTTCCATTCCATTATACCAAAGTTTGGGTATCCAAAATTAAAGATTAAAGGATTCAATTAATCGTTTAAAATGATTAAACTTATATAGAAGATATCGATAACCCCTGGACATATCTTATGATGTTGCAACACTAGACGCTGTTAAAGGATCCGTTCCTATTGTGCTTTTCATTCCGTTTTGGGACGTCGTTCAAGTTGGTTAGACAAGTGAGAGACCAAGTGAAAAACCAAGTGAAAAACCAAGTGAAAAACCAAGTGAAAAACCGAGTGACTTAAATCTTAAAAAGTGCAGAGAGCTACATAATCTCCAAGTAAAGAGACCAGGAGCAAGAAACTATATAAATGCAATAAAACGAAAATAGGCAAAAAATCAAGAAACCCTGCAGTTTGTGTAAAAAATAACTAATATGGATTTGCTTCCAAATGGAGGAATTGGTCGAGGGCGTGGGCGTGGCCGCTTAATACGCTTCCCAGACGCTGGCCGCGCTCTTGGGGCGGGGATATTACCTCAGTTGGTAAGTGTATTTTGTGCTTAAGATTTATTGAATTAAAAGATGCTCCTAGTTAAAAAATGCTCCTAGTTAAAATTTTCGCTTCGACACAAAACTAAAATCAGACATTTTAGGTGCTGTAAGGATTTTTAATCATATAAATAATAGATATCTCGTCATCATTTTCATTTCAATGAACATTTTTGACAGTTGGTATAGGGAAAAAAAAAGATGTAGTGTATGTATGTGTGTGTCAAACTTCTAGCTGTCAAATTACAGCCTCGTCATTAAATTTTCTGTATGTATGTGGGGAAAAGTTTTTGCATTTGTCGAAATGCTTTTAGAGTTGTCAACTTTTGGAATATGCTTTAGTGAAAAGAAAAAATTAAGTCTCTGGAGATCCCTTATTCAAGCATTGCCTAATAATCAGTGCTTGTCCTTATATATTAAACAACAAACACTACACTCATAATTCCAACGAGTTAACCAACAATTTTCTCTGCCATTTAAATATATTTTCTTGAAATATGAAAACAGAAAATAACCTTTCTAGAGAGAAGTATTTAAATTATTTTTAAGAGACAAAATATTAGATATCTTATTTATAACTAAGAAGAAATATTTTGTTCGATTTATACTTACGTGACATTTAAAAAGACGGCAACTCTAACTGTCAAAACTGCCAACTAAAAGAAAAAATCTCTTTAGAATTAATTCATCAATCATTTATTAATTTTATACAAATTTAAAATAATTCGCCAACTTTTCATTTACAGGGCCAAGCGCCGCACTTGCCATCCTCAGGGAACGCGTCACCCTCGGCGAACTCGACGTCTTCCAGCAATGGAGACTCTGGAAAAGGATCATCTCCTACTGCTGCTGCGCAGAAAAAGTTGAACCCGAACCTTGAATCGATGAAGTCCGCCGAGACTCGAATTCGTCCCTCTGAAGGTATGCCTCCATTTATTAATTGTTATGTGTAACCAATGTAATTTACAACCAATAATAAACAAGGTGAGTCTCGTGGCTCCATGCGTGGCCGTCGCCAGACGACGGGTATGGTGGTTCACTCTCGTCCCCCTGGACTTGTAACGAAACTAGGAGAGTCAGGCACTCGCATTTCCGTGCAGACCAATTACTTTAGAGTCCTAAAGCGACCAAGCTGGACCATCTACCAGTACAGAGTGGACTTCTCGCCAGAGGTGGACAGCACGTGGCATCGTAGAGCCTTTCTCAAAGAGCACAAAAGTTTATTGGGGGGATACATCTTCGATGGGACACTGCTCTTCTCGGTAGTTCAATTCAAGCCCGTCGTCAACAGCCCTTTTGTGCTGCAGCTTACCACCAAGAGTTGCTCTGGTGAGAATATTGATATTAAAATCCGATTAGTGGGCTCCGTGGAGGCTGCCGATAACCAGCAGTTTCAGCTTCTCAACCTCATTCTGCGCCGAGCCATGGAGGGCTTGAACCTGCAATTGGTTTCGCGTAACTATTTCGATCCTCAATCCAAGGTGGGTTTAATTGCTTTAATTTAATGTAAAGTTCACCTATATTTTGTTTATCAATTAAAGGTAAGCATGGATAACTACCACCTGGAACTCTGGCCCGGGTATCAGACCTCGATACGCCAGCACGAAACTGATATTCTCCTTTGTGCCGAGATCACACACAAGGTGATGAGAACTGATAACTTGCTCCACACTTTAATGGATTCGATTGGCGAAAATAAGGAGTATCAATTGGCTTTCAAACGTCAAGTTATTGGTGTGTTATATATTTTTTGATATCTGTTGCAGGGTATTACGATTAATCAGTAGATTAAAGTGCATTTAGGGAGTGTTTCTTGAGTTTTCTCAGTTAGATGCTTCTTATTACGCTGTTTCAGTAACAGCTTAACAATTAATCTTTCGCGCTTGCTCTCTGCTTGAACATAAAACTCTGTTTCTCTCCGTTTTGGTTTTGCTTTTCTCCCAGTTATTTTTTAGTGAAATCTACATTATTTGAAATTTATTTTAATCCAGGTATGGTTGTATTAACCGATTACAATAACAAGACCTACCGCGTGGATGACGTCGATTTCGATTCAACGCCCTTGTCGACATTCAGCCAAAAGGAAGGCGAAATTTCCTATTGCGATTACTACAGGAAGGTAGCTAACTCCAAAAAAAGCAAAGATAATCACTAATCTAATATAATTTGCAAAATCTGTAACTATGTAGCGCTACAACATCAAAATTCGCGACTTGAAGCAGCCGCTGGTGGTGTCGCGACCCACTGACAAGAGCATCCGTGGTGGCGTCAACAAGCTAACCTTGCTTATTCCCGAGCTTTGTCGTGCCACGGGCATGACGGACGCAATGCGTTCTAACTTTGGGTGGGTTAATACCCAATTAATATACAATTAAATAGTATGTTAAATCGGGTAATTTATGTTTTAGTTTGATGAAAGCCATGGGCGAGTATACGCGTCTGACACCGGATCGTCGCATGGAGCGCTTGCGCACCTTCAATCAGCGCTTGAAGTCGTCGCAGGAGAGCATGGAACTGATGAAATCTTGGCAAATAGAGCTCGACTCCAACTTGTTGGAGGTTCCAGCTCGTGTCCTGCCGCCGCAGAGTATTGTGTTTGGCAATAGGCAGAGTTACCTGTGCGACACTCGTGCGGACTGGACAGGTGAGTTCCGCAACAGGGCCATGTTCTCCCACGTGGACATCAAGAGGTGGTACGTGATCACTCCGCGCCAGTTTATCCGCGACGCTCGGGAGTTTGTGAGGGCGTGCATCCGGGCGGCACAGGGCATGAAGATGCTGATTAGGGAGCCCAGATAGTGAGTGTAACTAAGTATAGCCTAGGAGTTCTTCTTGATATGTTCGCTTATAATTTGCAGCGATGAGCTTCCCGACGATCGTATTGGGAGCTACTCTGAGGCCATTGACAATGCGGTGGCCAGGGATCCACAGATTCTGATGGTTCTGCTCAAGAATTCCAATGCGGAGAAGTACGTACTTTCATAAATTTTATTTAATTTTACTATCGAGTCTGATTTATCCCTTTTCCAGGTATAGCTGCCTTAAGAAGCGCACCTGCGTGGACCGGCCTATTCCCTCCCAAGTGATCTCGCAGAAAACCATTGCTGCTATGAATAAGAAACAGGCAGGCCTGATGTCGATTGCCACCAAGGTGGCAATCCAGATGAACGCCAAGCTGATGGGTGCTCCCTGGATGATAGAGCTCCCCACACGCGGCTTGATGACCGTGGGCTTCGATGTTTGCCATTCTACCAAGAACAAGAACAAGTCCTTCGGTGCCCTGGTGGCCACCATGGACATGAGGTCCTCGTGCCGCTACTTCTCCTCGGTGACGGAGCACCTGAAAGGTCAGGAGTTGTCGGACCAAATGTCCTTGAACATGGCCTGCGCCTTGAAGGCTTATCAGGAGCACCACGGTTGCCTGCCGGAGCGTGTTCTGTTCTTCCGTGACGGCGTCGGTGATGGCCAGCTCCACCAGGTGGTGAGCACCGAGGTTAGCTTCTTGAAGGCGAAGTTGGACGAGATCTACCGGTCTGCTGGCATCCAGGAGGGCTGCCGAATGGCCTTCATAGTGGTGGCCAAGCGCATAAATACTCGCTACTTCGTGGGCAGGCGTAATCCCTATCCTGGGACTGTCGTGGATGATGTTATAACCCTGCCGGAGCGATATGACTTCTTTCTGGTCTCGCAGGCAGTTCGCCAGGGGACTGTTTCGCCCACAAATTATAATGTCCTTCACGACACGATGGGTCTGAGTGCCGACAGGCTCCAGTTGCTGGCCTACAAGATGAGCCACTTATACTACAATTTCGCGGGTACCTGTAGGGTACCCGCGGTTTGCCAGTATGCTCATAAACTGGCTTTCCTGGTCGCCGAGAGCATAAACCGTGCGCCGTCATCAGGATTGGAGAATCAGCTCTACTTCTTGTAAGATACACCTTAAGAGGTGAGATTGATAAAATGGGAATGTTTTCAGAGAATTACGGGATAGTTCTGGTCTAAGTCTATAAAACTTTAATCATGTAGAAATATTGAAAGTGTGCGTTAAAAAAAGGTATAAACGCATTTTTTCTTTCAAAAGCGTTCTTAGGGTTGCCCTGTAAAGTAGGCAATAATTTCCAGTCAGACCTTTGAGTGCTGGGTTTTACATGGTCACACCAATTTATTCACTTATTTATTCCCTTCCTTTTTTTCAAATAGTGCGTTCCTGTATCGATGGCTTGTCTGATTGATTGGGAGTATGCCCGGATTTGGCTGCGTGATCGCGACAACTTTGTGAAGAAACGCGAGCGGGATGTGAGGCCTAAGTTTATTAAAAACGACTTCGAGTGGTGGCTGAATAAGCGCCGAACCACCAAGAAATTCTGCAAAGTCGGTCGTTAAAGTCAAAAAATATATATCTTTCGAAAGTATTGGAACTCAACGCAGACATGTATAATTAAATAAAAAATAAAAGAGTCAGATTAAAATAATAAAACGCTTTTAATTGTGAACTTCTTTTTACGAAAGAAGAGTTTTAACTAAGACACAAACCATTGTAGTTTCTCCGAATGAGCATTCGTGTATTAAATGTAAAATGAATGTAATAAAGGTGAAAAAATTTGAAAATTTTGGTAATACGTTTTATTATTTAGTAAAATTGCTTCACTATTATTTAGGTCAAACTGTATAAAATTCCGAAAAAGCTAGCCCTTAAAGGAATTCTTAGAGGTATTTAAGTGTACTTTTGAATGACATAAAGCATAATTTTGTCACAGTTACTATTTTCGAAATATTCTATACTTATTATAGAAATATAAAATGCCCTTTAAAATACCAACGTTTTAGTTTTTTTTAGTTACATTATTACATGAAAACACTAAGATATGCTATGAATATATACTTTGAAAAACATTTTTAGGCATTGCATGTAATGTAAAGTAAAGTAAATTAAGTAACGTAAACTCTCGGCCGCTGTTACTGACCCTCTACCTCTGCTCTGTTTTATCACGTATACGAGACGTGGCGACGGCGCGTGGGAGAGCGATGGCAAACCCCCTGTGAGAGAGCAGAGCAAAGGTAGCGTGACTAACTTGAGAGAGTTGCATTGTGAAAGAGAGAGTTTTGAGTGATTGTGAAAACCAGCAACCTGTATGAAAACGATGGCTACAAAAAGGCTCAAAGCGAGTGCTTTTCGCAAATGAGACAAACAGTTGTTGCTAACAGCTGTTTCCCAGAAAAAAAAACAAGAAATACGGGAGAAATAAAATAAAGAAAAAATTAAATAATAATTAATAATATATGTGTATGTAAATGTTTAAGAGAAAGAGCCAAAATGTATCCCGAAACTTTGATTTTTATTATTTTATTTATTTATTTTAAATGTTGCTTTAAAATATTTTAAAATTTAACAAATCCTTTAAGGATTTCTTTGGGTAATTCTTCACAATTTGCCCCAAATAACAATGCAGCATTGTTACTAAATAATACCAAATATTTACACAATTTTGACATTATTTTACCTTCTTTACATACATTTTAATTCAATACTCAAAAGCTCTTTCGGAGAAACTAGACTGGTGTGTGTCTTAGCTTAAACTCTACTTTTATAAAAACAAATTCACAATAAAAAGCGTTTTATTAGTTTAATTATAAATGTCTGCTTTGAGTTCCAATACTTCCGAAAGATATATATTTTTTGACTTTAACGACCGACTTTGCAGAATTTCTTGGTGGTTCGGCGCTTATTCAGCCACCACTCGAAGTCATTTTTAATAAACTTAGGCCTCACATCCCGCTCGCGTTTCTTCACAAAGTTGTCGCGATCACGCAGCCAAATCCGGGCATACTCCCAACCAATCAGACAAGCCATCGATACAGGAACGCACTATTTGAAAAAAAGGAAGGGAATAAATAAGTAAATAAATTGGTGTGACCATGGAAAACCCAGCACTCAAAGGACTTGACTGGAAATTATTGCCTACTTAACAGGGCAACCCCAAGTACGCTTTTGAAAGAAAAATGCATTTAGACCTTTTTTTAACGCACTCTTTCAACATTTCTACATGATTTTAAGTTTTATAGATTTAGACCAGAACTATCCCGTAATTCTCTGAAAATATTCCCATTTAATCTCACCTCCGTTTCACATGATGGCACAAAGTTGGCAGCCCGATTTTTCGCCTCGGTCGTAAGATTATCCTTGGGCTTAAAAAGCACAGCTCGGGACCACTCCTTGGTCAGTTTATTCATTTCGATCAGCGGTATATACTTTTCTGATTCACTCGAAATTTTACAGATATATTATGTGTATAATGTTACAAGAGATTTCGAAACATGGGAGAGCTATTTCCAAATGAAAAGTATTTTTTGTTACAAACGCTTCGACATGTTTGAAGGGAAAGGAAAGGAAATGAGTTTGAAATTGATATTGTGAATGACTTAAAATGATAGGAAATTCCTTGTCATCTTGGTTATATATTAGTTCGATTTTTAAAGCTACAGATAATCAGTGAAACCAAAGACTAATATAAATACTGAGACACCGAAGGGCAATATGCCGGTATTTTTCTAATGCCGATTGTATGGTACTTGTATTCCCTTGCAAATGCTTTTTTTTCTGAATTTTTGAATATATACACCCAAAAAAAAAATCATTATATAACCTATACGATTGTTACATGAATTCTATACTCTTGAGTATGACAAATTTCTTAATAAGATGCTTATCAATTTAATACTACGAAAGTATA
>VNKF01000836.1:0-15950 GCA_008044355.1 Drosophila lacteicornis
TTAGTCTTTGGTTTTTCTGTACATTTTATGTTGTTCTTGTGCTTTTTTTATATTTTAAGTTGTTTTTGTGTATTTAGATGTATCTATATGTTGGATTTTTGTTGTTTATGTATATTTGTACATGTATGGATGTACTTTATAAGTTTCTCTTGTTTTTTAACGTTTATCTGTTTTACATGTTTTTTGTTTCTAGGGCTTTTATGTGTTTACTTCTTATAAATAAAATTAAGAAAAATATGTTCAGTGTTTTTAGCAAAAAAAAAAAAGAAAACTAAAATCAAAATGTAAGTCGAGGGATAAGTTCGTTTAATTGTAATTTTTTTTTTTTTTNAATTTTAATTTTTTTTTTTTTTTTTAAATTTTTTTATAATTTTTTTTTTAATTTCTTTGTGTTTTTTTTTTTTTTAAATTTTTTTACCTTTTGGAGTTTTTATTTATTTTTTTTAATTGTATTTTTGTTTTTTAAGAGTTAATATATATTTTTTTGTATGTTTTTTATTTTTAGTTTTGTTTGATAAATTAAACCACATTTAGACAACGAATTATCGATATACATAATTAAATATATTAAAAATCAGACTAGCTGTATGATAAAGTTATCGTTTTATGTTTTTAATTGTTGTTTTGGAATAATGTTTTAAGTTAAATACAATTGAATAAACTGATACAAAAGAAGATTTTGAAAAAGCTTTTCATATTTGAAATATATTTTAAAAAGGTTATTAACGCCCTTTAAAACTGTTTTGATATTATAAGCCCGTTCCCTTCTTTTTTTAGCAAGGGTACGTTATTTGTTTAATAATACTTTTTAAGAATTAAGACTTATTTAACTAAAATAATAATTAAAAAAAAACAAAAGTGTTAAATTTAAACTAAAAGAAAAAAAAGAAAAAGATGCCCTGGCGAGGAATCGATCCCTCATTGACATCGCTGACCAACGCTTTAAGCAGCACGACTATGGACTTAGTTACAAATGCATTGGAAAAAAACCTTTTTGGACTTTTAAAGTGTTTCGGCTCTCGATTAATCAAAATCAAATATGAAATTTGGTCTGAAATGTGTTGCCGGCGTTTGCTCACACAAACACACACAGTCAAAGCTGCCCAGATGCATTCTCTATATACATGTATACTCTTTGGTAACAGGCAGAAGGAGAAGTCTCCGACCCTATAAAGTATATATATTTTTGATAGGCGCCACCAGCCGAGTCGATCTAGCCATGTCAGTCTGTTCGTCTGTCTGTCCGTGTGAAACAACAGATATCAGAGACTATAAGAGCTAGAGCTACCAAATTTGGTGACAACATTGGAATCTGTTGCTGTTAAAAATTTGGCCACGCCCTCTTCCGCCCCCGAAAATCATAAAAAACTGTATATAAGCTATAGTCGTAATTTTCAGCTTAAAGTAAATAGATAAAATAAATAAATTTTAGTAAAATCGGATGATAAACATGGAAGTTATTAAACAATAAAGTTTCTGTGTATAAAGAAGCATACAGAGACAGCGAGAGAGAGAGAGAGATGTTGAGAGCGCACGTGCGTGTTTCCTAACAACATTGTTCCTAGCAACATTGTTCTTAGCAACATTTTCCTTTGTTGGGTGTTGCGCAGCATGTTCCTAGCAACATTTGTCTTTTTTGGATGTCGCTCAAAATGTTTTTAGCAACATATGTTCTCATTTGTCAACATTTTCTTTTTTTCATGTTAATGTGCTAAATTAAATAATTTCACCCACAATGCATTTGGTACCGGGTATCTCACAGTCGGTCACACTCGACTGTAGCTTTCCCACTTGTTTAACATATTCAAGCAATTTCACAAGCTACTGGTCCTTCCCTCCGCATTAGATAAAGATTTTAATAGCACAAGTAATAATTATTCCAACTCTATTTTATGGAGTAAAACTAAAATTGGCACAGATTATTGGTAGCGTGAGTGAACTTTATTTATCTTCATGGATCTGCTGTCTGGCCCCAGCTTGACCTTGAAGAGTGGTTGCGCCGTTTTGTTTTTGTTTTTGTAGCTAAATTACATTAAGTAGGGCGCTTTTTCCAAATCCTTGCGCATGGTGTACGCAATTGAAAAATAGCGATAATCCGAGGTGAGATAAAAGTGAGTGACACCTTTTTCTGATATCAAATTTTGTGACGATTACTAATAACGTTGACAAAAATAAATTACAAATAATTAATCTTTGCATAGGTAGGTATTTTACAGCTTAGTGCCAAAAACGAAACTAGTTAAAAAATGTGTAATTTATTTTTGTTAACGTTATTATTAATCGTCACAAAATCAGAAGTTTCTAAAATGATATGTACATACATATGTATGTAGGCCTTCCATTGTTATTGTTAAGTAGTATAGCTCAATACCATGTCCATAGGTCGTTCCTATATGACTTAGCCATTATTAAAAAAGTATAACACCTAGTTATGACCCCGGATATTTGCCCTGATAAGATGTATAAACACCACAAAAAAAAAAGATTTAGGGTTTTCTGATGATGTGACCCAACTATTATCACTATTTGGACATGGTGGCAACAGAAGTGACTCAAATTCGGAATCTGACTAACTTGCCAATAAAAAATGCAATTAAATTTTAGCTACGTACTCACAAGCGCTAAAATTTAGCACTTTAGCAAAAACTGCAAGCTCAAAAGCCAAAATCGGCAATATTCAACAGGCGGCCCCGGCCATACAGACCGGCATGGATCGCTACATCCAAATCAAGCGTAAGCTTAGCCCGCAGAACAGCGCGGTCGGTAACAAACCAAAGATAAACCGTTTTCAAGCAGACAATGATCAACCCAGGAGATCTAACAGCAACAGACTTGCTCTTTTAGCGGATGATCTACCGGAAATGGGTTAAGAGACCCAAAAGAAATCAAAGCCCCCACCAATCTACGGGAGAAAAGCTCGAACGCCCTGGTCAACAAAATTGTTGGGCTGGTCGGAGATGAAAATTTTCATGTTGTTCCGCTTACTAAAGGGAATATACACGAAAGCAAACTTCAAACGAAATTTGAAGAGCACTTCCGAGCTGTGTCCAAATACCTGGACGAATCAAAAAGAAATTATTACACGTACCAATTAAAAAGCAGCAAGGGCCTGCAAGTGGTACTGAAAGGAATCGAGCCCGAAGTAACTCAAAACGAAATAATAGATGCCCTTACAGAAAAGGGTTTTTCAGCAAAGAACGTCAGCAACATCAAAAACAAAAACAGAAAACCGCAACCACTCTTTCAGGTCAAGCTGGAGCCAGACAGCAGAGCCTTAAAGAAAATAAAGTACACCTGCAATTCCTCTTGAACCGAAGAATTACGGTGGAAGAGCCACATAAAAGAAACGGCCCAGTGCAATGCACAAAATGCCAGGAGTATGGACACACCAGGACATACTGCACACTTTGATCAGTCTGTGTAGTTTGCGGAGACTTCCACAATTTCGCTAACTGCCCTGCTAACAAGGAAGACCCCCACAAGAAGAAATGTGGGAACTGCGGAGGAAACCATACCGCAAACTACAAGGGCTGTGTGGTCTACAAGGAGTCCAAGAGTCGCATGAGAAGAGTGACAGCAACGCGCCTTTAGAATACACGAAACGTGTACACTAGGTCACAAACGACGCCGGAAGTATTTTTTGCCAAGGCCTCAAGATCCTCATTTGGTCCTCTGAATACCCAGAAGGGCTTCTCCTACGCTGATGTCCTCCGAACAGGTATGGAAAACCCCCTCCAGTCTAATCTAGAAAACGTTCAGAAAGCCCCCCGCAGCCACGTCGGGGTCACCAAATTTTAATCACGTCGGGGTCACCAAATGTTAATGTGGGCTTAGATGCCTGGCATACAGTACATAAACTGTCTGCCTTGTGTCGCCGTAACTAGAACATGAACCAGTTGGACTATAGATGGTGCACATGAGGGTCTGAAGACTCTGCGACAGCCTCTGTTGAATGCAGCCAAATGAGTAAAGCTCGCGTTGTGGTCAAAACAATTACTGATTTTATTGAGGAAACTTAACGGTATTTATAGCTAAACAAAGTATAAAGAATATGCTTATGTCAACGAAATTGTGTGTAAAGAGAAATGTGGGTTATTATGTATTATGATCTATGCAGAAATGGAAACATTGCCAAGTTCAACTTTTTCATGTCAGCAGAATATGCATTCGCGCTTGACCTGATAATTGCTACCTTTTGTTATCGCATATACATATTGCTGAGACTGAACACACAATGGAAGCTATGATGTTTACAATGCAACAAAGTCTAACAGAAATAATGTCCTTCATGAAAACGACCATGCAAAAACTTGTTCAAAACCAGAACATGGTGATACAGTTGCTTGTAGCTCAGCAGTCCAAATAACTGATGTTTAGTCTACGAATAACCATGTGGAACGCCAATTCCGTTTTACGGCATAAACTTGAAATAACACAGTACCTGAATGAAAATCATATCAACGTTATGCTGCTTGGAGAGACGCACCTCACAAGCAAATACAACTTCCAAATAAGAGGTTACACCTTCTGCCGCACAGATCATCCAGATAGTAAAGCCCACGGCGGAACCGGCGTCCTAGTCAAAAAACGAATAAAGCACCACTTTCACCAAAGGTATTCAACTAATTACTTGCAGGCTACGTCTATTAAAGTGCAGTCAGGTAACGGCAACCTTTCCATACCCGCTGTCTACTGCCCGCCTCGCTTTACAATCTCGGAAGGACAATTCATGGATTTTTACAACTCACTTGGAGATCGCTTCATAGCTGCAGGAGACTATAATGCCAAGCATACGCACTGGGGATCACGTCTCGTGACTCCCAAAGGAAGGCAATTATATAATGCAATCATACACTTGAGCAACAAATTGGACTATGTTACCCCTAGTAACCCCATATATTGGCCAACAGACCCCAGAAAGATGCCAGACTTCGCCATTCGCCAGTACTAATAACTCTTCTTCAAAGCCCAGAAACTCCAGATCAACTGGCTTAAATATAAGAAATATGTAAGTTCCCACATTGAACTAACCCCGCAGCTCAACATCGAAGCGGATATCGACTGCTCTACTGATGCTCTTGAGGAGGTACTCACTGCAGCAGCCACTATTTCAACACCACAAGGGAAGAACGTACAACCCAACAAGTTCAAAACTAATCAACAAATTAAACAGCTTGTCCTTGAGAAGAGGCGTCTCCGACGTGCTTGGCAAACCAACAGATCGCCATCTTCAAAACAACGTCTTAAGCAAATCACTCGCTTACTAAACCTGAACCTGCCTGAAAAGGCACAACTACGGTACATCGAAAAACTTACGCTTACCAGTACAAAGTATCCTTTGTGGAGGGCTCACCCAAATAATAAGAAATTCATCAGATTGCTGGGCCCGCAGCGACGAAGAAAGAGCCGAAACATTTGCTTCACATCTCCGAAGCGTCTTCCAGCCCAACCAGGCCACTAGTCCATTTGTCCTACCACAAACCGAAACTCATACTATGTCTTTACCAACATTGTTTCAGCCGAATGAGATCGCAAAAGTCATTGGGGAACTGAAACCAAAAAAGGCTCCGTGCGGTGACCTAATAACTCCAAAACTGATAATTGAACTTCCAAACTCTGCTATTGAGGTCATTTGTAAAATCTTCAATGGAATTATATGTCTGAGCTACTACCCAAGGAAATGAAAACAAGTAAGAAAGCTACAGTCGACTGTGCTCGACTGTGAGATACCCGGTACCTAAACGTTTGCGCTTCACACTAAAAGGCAATTTAAAAATGTACATACACTACAATGTACATACATACATTGGCGCCATTATATCGCACGGCCAAGGCTCGAATGCGCCACCTGTCGGCTACAGCTTGCAACAGCAGTGCCTTAGGGGGGAGTTTTAAAATTCGAACCTATTTGCTAATATCTCCCATGTTTATCATCCGATTTTACTGAAATTTTCAGGAAACGTCCGCTCCATTTTATTCATTTTTTGTATTTATTAACTTTTACCCCAAAAAAAAACGAGTATAGCTTATTTAACGTTTTTTATGATTTTTAAGGGCGGAAGTGGGCGTGGCCAAATTTTAAAACAAACTTGATCTGCGTGCAACAGATTCCAATGTTGTCACCAAATTTGGTAACTCTAGCTCTTAGTCTCTGAGATCTGTTCTTTCACACGGACGGACAGACGGACAGACGGACAGACGAACATGGCTCAATCGACTCGGCTGCTGATACTGATCAAGAATATATATACTTTATGGGGTCGGAGATGCCTCATTCTGCCTGATACATACATTATCTGTTGGACCAAACTTATAATACCCTTGTACCCTATAACCGGGTATAAAAATTTCAACAACCCTAATGATTTGCAAAGCAGTTTGGTGGACAAGAGAAATGTTCCGCTAAAGAACTCGGTTCCAACTAGATGGCACAGCGTGTTAGCAATGCTAGACAGTCTGGGGTGTCAACGAACATCAATAAATAAATTGCTTACAATCAGCAATAAGAATCATTTGATACTATCCGAGACTGAAGCACAGCATTTATATAAACTAACAGAATTCTTAAAAAAGTTTAGAGACGATGTTAACATTCTGTCTGGAGATAAATATCCATCAATAAGAAGCGTGGCCTTATTAATTCGTACGGAAATCGTATCAATATTAAATGAAAGCACAAACAACGAGCCACTTGCTTTGAGTTTGATGAAAAACAATATAAAATTCGACATTCCCTTTATCGGATATACTAGTCTGCGCATCATTATTAGATCCGCGATTTAGCTCTCTGGATTGTAAGCTTGACTATTGTGGTAAACCAAATTTAAAAAAAAAAACGGATTTTTTGTTAAAAATGTATAAGGAGCTACTTGGCGATCCACAACAAGATATTGCTCAGCAGGACCGTTCCAAAGATAGTTAATCAGCCTGCACAATTTTAAAGCTATCTCAAAGACATTCTAAAATTACAAAAAATTGCAATTTGGAAGCTGAATGCCACCTACTTTTAAGTTTGTCCTCATCCCAAGACGTTTTAACATTTTGGATTGAAAACGCACCTGCTATACCATTGTTATCGAAGGTAGCACACCTAGTGAGCGAGTTTTTTCGATTGCTGGACTTGCCGTTTCTCAAAAACGATCGCACTTCAGTCCTCATAATGTTAATAAAATCATATTTATACATGATAATTACGAAACATGCAAAGAAAGTTTAAGATAGGTTTTTGTTTATTCATAATTTTTAGTTTAAAAATTTTAAAAATGAAAATAATTCTGTTTAATTTTGTTTAATAATGTAAGGCAAATGTAATCAATGATCTCTCAGAAAGTGTTAATTTTATTTTAATTTCTTAAAATTTTATGTTTGTTTAATTATTGGATAAGGAATTAATATAAGTTTAATAAGGAAAATAAATAAAAATTTAAGCAAGGAAGAAATATTTCAGAAAAATATATTTATATATTTAGGAAAAAATTTTATATATTTTATTAAAAAAAAAATTTGTTTTTCCTAACGCCACTGGCCGGCGACAAATTTGATGGCTTAGCTACCGCCGCCGGTTATTTTTTAACTCTACGCCGCCGCCGCCGCCGGTTTTTCTTGATCCCTACGCCGCCGCCGATGACCAAGACATCGGCGTAAACCTCTAAAATGTATCAGACCACTTCATTCACAAACTTTCAATTGACCCTTCCATTTGGCCAAAAAAATATTCTGAAAATCCTTTTCTATTTTAGCAACTTAGATGTTCTCTCTTAACATATTGTGTTCTATACACCCAAAAAAAGAATCCTAAAATTCTAGGAATTGGCGATTTATTTCCTAAAAAATTTCATTTTTATCAATAATTCCTGTTTAAAAATGGTCATATTTACTAAAAATCTATATTTTTAGTTCAAATATTTTTGGAATCATAAGAACAATACAATTTTTTGTTTAAATTGTAAAATCTCAGTCTTGGAAATTGTTGCACGCAGATCAAGTTTGCACCCAAAACAATCATAACTTTTACGCCTTATACAGCCAAACAAAAAATGCCATTCACCTGAAATTTGTTACAGATGTTCGGAAAGAGTGTAAAACATAAAATAACAAAAAACGAGAAAGAAAGCTAACTTCGGTAAACCGAAGTTGGTATACCCTTGCGGTCTGCAATTGGATCATTGAAAATCGAACCATTTTAGTAATGTTGAAAAAACATCGAATTTTGTACATTTTACATTTTACAAAAACTGCTATATCTCAAAATTTATAGAAATACGTTGAAAAACAGAGATGTTAAAATTTTTTTACATTAATTTTGCCATCATTCCTATGGCAGCTATAGGATATAGTAGTCCGACTTCGGCCGTTCCGACATATATACTGCGTGCTAAAGAAATAGGACTATGCTGAAAGTTTCAGCTTGATAGCTCAAAAACTGAGAAACTAGTTCGCGTAGAAACCGAAAGTCGGACAGACGGACAAACGCACAGACAGACGGACATGGCTAGAACGACTCGGCTGGTGATGCTGATCAAGAATATATATACTTTATGGGGTCGGAGATGCCTCCTTCACTGGGTTGCAAACATCTGGTCAAAATTATAATACCCTCTGCAAGGGTATAAAAATCGATAATCGAAAGTACGTTGCCCGTGAAATTTGAAAAGTCACCTTACTTTTTGAAGACACCTCGTATTCTTTATAGGGTCGGAGATTTCTTCTTCTGCCTGTTACATACATTCACGGTTGGCACTAACTTATAATACCCTTGTAAACGATTAAAGATATCGATAATATTTTTAAAATATTATTTTAGAAATTAATCTAATGAAATTTCCATCAAAATGAGGTATTTACCATAAAAATTTGACAAAGAGAAGCAACGGGAGAGACTATTTATGCTATTGCTCTAGTGCTAGCCATACAAATATCCATAGAAACAGAAATTGTAAACCTCTTTATACCAAGCTTACAATAAATTCTATTGTTTTACTTGTTAACTAGATGTCCTCCCCTTTAATCAGAAGGAGTCCTTGTTTGTTAAATATTGTCAATCCATTATCCCTTAAAACTAACTATTAAGTACAAACACTTGTTTAATAAAGCTAATGTGTAACAGGAATATTACTTATACTATATAGATTATTTATCTTTTCTTTTTATTGTATTTTATTTAAATTTTAATTTTATTATTTGTTTTTATATTTTATATTTCGTTGTATTAACTAATTTTAGTAATTAATTCATTTTTTTTTAAATCTTTTATTTTATGAGAGAATATAGTTTTGCCTCTAATTGATTTATAGTGATGAAGGAGATTGTTCCACAATCGGATATCATTGTTTGTAATTGTTTGTCCTTTGCGAAGTCGCAGGACCGTTTTTGGTAGAAATATAAAATATTGTCACAATTTTGTGAAAATATATTAAAGTTCTATAATCTATCCAGTCGGTCAAGCTGAGGTCAAGAATTTTACATGATTATATCGTCTTAAATTAAACACATAACGTACAATTGAGTGAAAAGCAAACACTAAAGTGAGCATGTCCCGCACGTTACAATGACCAAAAATTCCGATTCCATAAAAGAGAGAGAGAGATTGGAGTATTGTTTATATATATATTTTTGGAACAACACTAGTATCTACCTCCTTTTTTGAAATAACGATGGACTTCGGTTTTCTTGGATTTATTTCTAAGCCATTGTCTTTCGCCAAATCGTATTGTCAGATACTTTCAAGATAAATTATACCACTACGAAGAAAGCAATAATAAAGAGATGACGACGAATAAGAAAAATAAAATTAAAATTGAGCTTTTAAATATAATAATATAAGTTAAATTTAATTTTTTTTTTTTAATTTTCCTAGAGTCAATGTGTGCAAGCTCTACCGAATCAAAACGGATTTTTAGTAGACTTTGATCCATTGAAGATAACCGCACCGCGCCTAATTCGAAAAAGTTTAATAAGCACTTAAGTCCAAAAAGTTGAATCAAAATCTAAGTTTTTTCATCGATTTAATCGATTTTTATTTTCTAAATGATCGAAAAACATGGATGTGCTGAGAATCGATTTTTTCGCAGTTTTACCGGATATGTCTTCGTCAAAGCTTAGCAAACATATGACTAAAATAATAATACACTCAAAGGGTACAAAAAAAAACACATACACAAACATAAGACGTTGGGGAAAAATATAGTTTTGATTCTATGTTCTTCATAAGCGAACAGATATTTCTTAAGCAGCTATAAATATACCAGTAGAAATAGAAATAAATACAATATTTTCCACTTACATCGACTTCGTGTTTCCAATGTCAAGTCTTCCACAGGCTCGAATTCAGTGTCCGTGTCTAGGTCTTCTGAGCTCTACAAAATGTAAGAAATTTTAAGAGAGGTTAAAATATATTTTTATTATAAATCTCTAATAATAGCTTAAGATTGCTAAAAGCACGTCATGGACTTAGGATACTGCATTAAAAACTGTATTAAATTACAGTTTTATTAAAGGCTTGACATAGGGTTTAATCTAAGTGTGAGCAAGTCGACACATCCAATGAAAATGGAAACTGAAAACGCGAGAACAACATACCGGCTTTGATGCATTAAATTGTATCTAAATAATTAATTATTTTCTCAAGAGAGGCCGAGTTGACAAAATGTATTGCTTTTTGCTCGAGTCATAGTTTGCGCAAAGGCAAGAAAAATAAACAAAATAAAGAAGCTTTCTACGGCATGGTTTTGCGCTGTGATGTAGAACAAAATAAAGGAGTAATTGTTAATATTTAACTAAATTTAAAATGTAGTGTTATAATTTAAATAAAAGATCATGTATTTAGTTTTAATTACATATAATTAAAAACACCGAAAATCGGCTTACTTCCGATCGTTCCTATGGCAGCTATAAAAGATAGTGGTCCGATTTGAATAAAATTTAAAATGTACACCTATAATTAAATAAAAGAATCATATACGAAGTGTGTTCAAAAAGTTTCGCGAATTTTGAATTTTCGCGGGTTACGTATATTCTAATTTCGATTTTTTTGTGGCGTTATGTTGGTACTCTCACTTATGCCGACAAGCTCGGCCATTTTGAGTGTTCACTTAATTGTTGACAGCTGCTTTGCTTTTGCTTGTCTTCGATTATTACCTATTCAACAAAATGGATCAAAGAACCTGTATCAAATTTTGTGTGAAAAACGAAATTAAGTGCGCGTAAGCATTCCAAATATTGACTGTGGCATACGGAGAAGGTACCTTGGACCGAAGCAACGTATATCGGTGGTACAAAATGTTCTCAGGCCGAGATGTGAACGACGAAGAGCGTGCCGGACGCCCGAGCACTTCAACAACAGACGAAAAAAATAATGAAGTGGAGAAAATGGTATTGGCCAATCGTCTAATCACTGTTAGAGAAGCTGCTGAGGACCTAAACATATCGATTGGCTCGTGCCATTCGATTTTTATCAATGATTTGGGCATGAGACGGATGGCCGTGAAATTCGTACCAAAATTGCTTAATTGCGATCAAAAACAGCATCGCATGAACATTGCTAATAAGCTGTTGTACTCTGTCCGCGACGACCCAAATTTGCTCCGGAGGGTCATAACTGGTGACAAATCGTGGGTTTATGGTTATGACGTGGAAACCAAGGTTCAATCATCTCAATGGAAGCTACCGCACGAACCAGGACCGCAAAAAGCCAAGTTCGGCCGAATGTGAAAGTTTTGCTGACAGTTTTCTTCGATTGCAGGGGCGTGGTGCATCATGAGTTCTTGCCACAGGGTAGAACGGTCAATAAGGAATATTACCTGCAAGTTATGCGCAATTTGAGCGAAGCAATCCGTCAGAAACGCCCGGATTTGTGGAAGAACAAAAATTGGCTTTTGCACCACGATAACGCCCCTGCTCACACATCATTGCTTGGGCGCGACTTTTTGGTCAAAAACACACTAATGATGCCGCAGCCACCGTATTCCACAGATCTGGACCCTGTGACTTTTTCTTGTTCCCTAAACTGAAGAGGCCCATGAAAGGACGACGTTACGTTACGCTTGACGAGATAACGACGGCATCGAAGGAGGAGCTAAACAAGATTAAAAACAAAAGATTTTTTAAAGTGCTTCGAAGATTGGAAAACCCGTTGGCACAAGTGTATAATATCTCATGGGGATTACTTTAAAGGGGACAAAATAGATATTCATGAATAAAAAAATAATTTTTGAATAAACAAAAAAAAATCGCGATATTTTTTGAACGCAACTCGAATCTATTTTGAATCCGAAAATACGAAAAAAATGTAAAATCAACGAAAATCTGCTAAATTGACTCGATCGTTCCTATAACAGCTATAAGATATAGTGATCCGATGTGGACGAAATTTTAAACAAGTAGCTATAATTATTTATCGTTTTCTATTTCAAAGTGAACGTGTTGTGTGTTGCGCCTCGTATTTGTGTTAATTCCTTGCTTTAAACCACCGGGGTTTTATTAAAACTTCTATCTTGTGTCAAAAATAATTCACCGTTTCACTTCCCGTCTGCAAATTAGTTTTGGTGCTGTGATTGTTTATCTTCATATTTCCATTCCTCTTTGTGCTTTATCCGTTACGCCGATATTAGAGCTTGACGTCTTAAGCTCCCTAACTCTAGATCTCTTGCTCGCTCTCTCTCTCTCTCTCTTTGTGCACGTAATTACTCTTATTTTTTCTTAACTTCTGATTGGTACAGTGGTAAGTCACAATATTGTCTGCTCAATTAAAACCAGCAATAGGGTTATTTTTAATGATGACCCTATTATCGGTTGCTGGCTTTGTGATAATGTTGTGCACGAAATTATTAAAAGCACAAAAGGACTGCGCTATTGCCGTGAGGCTTGTCGCGATGTTGAAAGGGAAATGATGGCTTTTATGCGGCAATTCGACGCAGGTTCTCACCAGCTGACTCCCTTGGCACAGCCCCCGACCCCAATATATCTAACTTCAATGATATTGACGTCGGGTGCGAGAAAAGATTCGGCCACCGAATGTGCCGCGTTAGGGACCGCAGCTTCAGTGATTTCCGTTGAGTCCGCTGGGGGGTCAAAATCAAATTTAACGACCCCTCAGATCCCCGACAGCCCTAGATTACCGGCCGAAATTGGTAATACAGCCAATCAATCTGTGTTGCCAAAAGCCCTAATTGCAGTACCATCTCCAAACAAACACCCATCTCAAACATCTGAAGATGTTACTGTCTATATTCAAGACAGAACCGAAACCGATAATATTAAGGTGAAATAATTTAAATTTTCTTATGCTAGGGATATTTCATCTTTTAAAATAAATGTCCCTGACGAGTTCTTTAACACAATATGCTCTCTGATTTTTGGCCTCAGTATGTTGTCGTTAAGGAGTACGAAACTAAGAAAAAGAAGAGACGGCCTGTAGGAATTAGTCTACCCAGGCCGGACAAAACCACTGTGCCAGCTACGTCCGCTCCAAAAAACTAACCAATTCTGTCCTCCTTTCCTATCAGAATGCAAGAAGCTTACGTAGTAATCTTCCTAAATTGTATTATAATAGTGTTTCCTGTGCATCACAGGTGATTGTGTTCACAGAAACCTGGTTAAAGCCGGAGATCCTAAGCTCCGAAGTTTTTCCAGCTGTGTACACAACGTACGGGCTTGGTCGGCCTTCCATGCGACGGGGCGGGGTCCTCATTGCGGTTGACTCCAACCTCACGTCTGAAATATTAGCTTTCGATGTTTAATTCGTTTGTGTGATGCTATAATTTAATGGTAGTTTTACTTATACTCGTATTACATGTTCCTACATTCCCCTCTTGTCAGAACATCCTATTTATTGGAACCACCTTTCCGCTATCCAGTCGGTCTCCAATAGACTTTCGGATAGGGACCATTCAATTGTTCTAGGTGATTTTAACATTCATGGAGCTACTATTTGGTCCACAATTGAATCCTCTAACACACTTTTAACTACTGCACGTCACGACATTATTGATGGCTTGTTTGACGTTTCGTTGTCTCAAGTCAATCAAGTACGAAACTCCTTAGATCGCTTGCTCGATCTCAGCTTCGTCTCTGATCCGGCAAGAGTCAGTTTGGTTAGGGTCCCGCCCTTAACGCAACAACATTCGATGTGACTATCGATATTGGGACTGTTATGGAGAATAAGTCTGATCGGCCAGCTAAGAAATTCCACTGCTTCATCATTCTGACTTTGATTGGTCCGATCTCTACATGTGCACGGACATGGTTGGTGCCATGGTTATTTTGTATAAAATATTTGCTATGAATTCTTATTTAGTGAATGTGTGCCGATATACTATCCGTCAATCTCAAATAAGCCTCCCTGGTTTAGTAGAGTTGACTCGCCTCAAAAACATTAAGTCCAATCTCTATTCTAAATTTAAATGTAACGGTTCTCAATCTGTCCATTCTCGCGGCGAAGAAATCGAGCCGAAGATCAACGACAACTAACCTTCTGGAGCTCACTTCTTTTGTTATAAGGAGCTTTCCTCAAAATTTACAGACAGATGTCATCTATACTGATTTCAGTAAAGCATTTGACTCTGTAAATCATTCCCTTCTTGTTAGAAAACTCGACTTAATGGGTTTTCCTGTCGATCTTCTTAGGTGGATCTCAAGTTATCTGAATGGCAAGACGCAAAAGGTCCTTAGGTTGCCGTCTTATTCTAATAGACTTCTCCTAATTAACCTACCCTCCTTAGCAAACCGTAGAACAATGCTAAGCATTGTCTTTATGTATAACCTGATCCTTGGTGACGTGGAAAGCAGTGATCTTTTGGGGCAGTTTAATTTCCACGTACCATGTAGAACCACCAGATCATACTTGCCTTTAGTTTTGCACCACTGTAGAACCTCGTATGAAATGCGTGAACCCTTTAGAGTACTACAAGTATGTGCAAATTATAATGTCATCTGTAGATAGCCTTCCTAAACTAAAAACATTAATCTTAACCCACTTAGTACACATGCAAGATAGCAATCGAGCTGGCTGATAGTAGTCTATATTCCTCGTATTCTTTTACCTATACTTTTCATTCGCGCCTATGAACACCTAACCCCAACAAGCACGTGCTTGGTTTCGAAGGTCTGGTCCTCGCACCGTTCCTCCAGGAGGCGTTCTATGTGAGCGCTGGTAACGTCGCCTTGCCTTGAAGCAGTCACTCCTGGCGTTGGCAATTGACTGCGTCCACCAGTAATCGTGTTCCCGGTGGCGGATGTGGGCTCTCCTGCTTACCATGCAGCTGGCTGTGTATCCTTCGCTGAGTTCACACTTGCACATCCTGGCCTTAGAAGGTCTGGCCGGCTGAACGTCTGCTGGTACCCTGTATGCCTTGGGTATGACGTTTCCTCTTGCTTTGGTGCGCGAGGCTTTGAAGTCCCAGGAGGAGGATTGTCCCTAAATTCGCTAAGCGACAGGCTGGGTGCGATGTAGATGATGTACACCCACCAAGTCCCTATCCATGCGCGACAAAGCCTTTGGCTAAAAGTATATCGGACTGGTCCAGAAGGCATCCTTCCTGGTGTTGTCAGCGGACCAGCTCGGGCAAGTCAGTACCCTGTAGGACTCGCTAAGGGCTGCCATGTCGGCACCGCTTTCGCGAAAGGTATGCGACAGCAACTCTTGTGCTGCTGTGTAATGCTTCAGATTAATGTAAACGGTCAAAAATTTAGGTAATTTTCGTGATATTGTTTAAGGGATCTTGGCCATCCACATGGCTGGTATCGAATATGTCACAACAATTTTGCAAATGATAATAAATTAAACAAAATAGCGGACTTATGGTGTTATGCCACAGCGTCTTAATCTTTGAATTTCCCGGTTATGGACATGGTAAAGCTCGTAATTCGTGTCGGAATTCAAAAGACAAAAAAAAAACAAGTAAGAAAGCTACAGTCGACTGTGCTCGACTGTGAGATACCCGGTACCTAAACGT
>VNKF01000843.1:0-13314 GCA_008044355.1 Drosophila lacteicornis
GGAACTTACATATTTCTTATATTTAAGCCAGTTAGTTCTGTGCGACGTCAGCCTTTGGGGTTGATCTGTAGTTTCTGGGTTTTGAAGAAGAGTTATTAGTACTGGCGAATGGTCTGATGAGAGATCCGAAAGCGCTTTGGCACATATAATGTTGCGCGAGATATTTTTTGTCACCGCAAAGTTTATTACTACTACTACTAGGGGAAACATAGTCCAATTTGTTGCTCAAGTTTATGTTTGCATTATATAATTGCCTTCCTTTGGGAGTCACGAGACGCGATCTCGTGCGTATGCTTGGCATTATAGTCTCCTGCAGCTATGAAGCGATCTCCAAGTGAGTTGTAAAAATCCATGAATGGTCCTTCCCAGATTGTAAAGCGAGTCGGGCAGTAGACAGCGGCTATAGAAAGGTTGAACTCTAATAGACGTAGAATGCAAGTAATTTGTTGAATACCTTTGGTGAAAGTGGTGCTTTATGCGTTCTCTGGGACACCGGTTCCACCGTGGGCTTTAACATCCGGATGATCTGTGAAGAAGGCGTATCCTCTTATTTGGAAATTGTATTTGCTTGTGAGGTGCGTCTCTACAAGCACCATTACGTCGATATGATTTTTATTTAGGAACTGTGTTTTTTTAAGTTTATGCCGTTAAACGCCATTGGCGTTCGTAGACTAGACATCAGTTATTTGTACTGCTGAGCTACAAGCAATTGTATCACCATGTTCTGGTTTTTAACAAGTGTTTGCATGGTCGTTTTCATGAAGGACATTAATTCTGTCAGCCTTTGTTGCATTGTAAACATCATAGCTTCCATTCTGCTTTGTGGCTGTCCTGGGGCTTTCTGAATGTTTTCTAGATTAGACTGGAGGGGGTTTTCCATACCTGTTCGGAGGGCATCGGCGTAGGAGAAGCCCTTCCGGATATTCAGCGGACCAAATGAGAATCTTGCGGCCTTGGAAAAAAATACTTCCGGCGTCGTTTGTGAGCTAGTGTACACGTTTCGTGTATTCTGATGGTGCATTGCTGTCACTCGTCGCATGCGACTCTTCAACTCCTTGTAGACCACACAGCCCCTGTACTTTGCCGTATGGTTTCCTCCCCAGTTCCCACATTTCTTCTTGTGGGGATCTTCCTTGTTAGCAGGGCAGTTTGCGGAATTGTGGAAGTCTCCGCAAACTACACAGACTGATCGAAGTGTGTAGTATGTCCTCGTGTGTCCATACTCCTGGCAATTTGTGCAATTTGTGCAATGCACTGGGCCGTTTCTTTTATGTGGGCCTTCATTGCAATAGGAATTGCAGGTTGTAAATGGAGTGCACTTCATTTTTCTTCAAGGCTCTGCTGTCTGGCTCCAGCTCGACCTTAAAGAGTGGTTGCAGTTTTTTGTTTTTGTTTATGATGTTGCTAACGTTCTTTGCAGAAAGGGTCAAGGGCCTCTAGAATTTCGTTGGGGGTTACGTCGGGCTCGATTCCTTGTAGTACTACTTGCAGGCCCTTTCTGGTTTTTAGTTGGTAGGGGTAATCATATTTCTTAGATTTATCCGGGTATTTGGACACAGCTCGGAAATGTTCTTCAGATTTGGTTAGAAGTTTGCTTTAGTGTATATTCCCTTGAGTAAGCGGAAAAACATGAAACTTTCCATCCTCGACCAACGCAACAATTTTGGGGTGGGGTGGCCTTGATTGGTGGAGGCTTTGATTTCTTTTGGGTTCCAATTGGTCGTCCAATAATAGGGCAAATCTGTTATTGTTAGATCTCCCGTGTTGATCGTTGTCTTTTTGAACACGGTTTATCTTTGGCTTGTTACCGATTACGTTGCTCTGCGGGCTAAGCTTACGCTTAATTTGAATGTAGCGATCTATGCTGATCTGTATTGCCGGCGCCGCTTATTGAATATTGCCGATATTGGCTTAAGAGCTTGCAGTTTTTGCTGCCATTGCATTCGGCACTGCAGTCGATGACATCGCAGTCGATTCCGTTGCTCTAGTTGTTGCTGTTGCTTTTGCAGCCGTTACTGTAGTTCTTGCTATTGCTTCTGCTGCAGTTACCGAAATTTTAGCACTGCTTGTTATTGGTGCGCCATGCGTCGATTTCAATGGTGGGGGGTTTTACACTGAGAACTGCATGACGTTGAAGTAGGAGTGAGTACCGAGCGCCAGTAGACAGTTGCTCTCTGCAGACGTTTCGTTGCTGTCGCGCTTATAAGATAAGATATAAGAAATATCCGTCTCCCGGGCTAACGGAGCTTCTACGCTCTTTCTTTTGTTCGTCGCTTACATATATATATTTCGCATGGCACATATTTTTTATAAAATAATTATGCACTTATTTTAGTCATATCACTCATGTTGTGAGTCGAAAACTATTTATTTTTCTCTTTTAGCGTATTTTCGCTTGTCTTGGAATATTCTAGTATTTTAAACTAAGACGTAAAACCATCCACTTTCTGAAAATATTTCCGGAGCTCGCGCAAAACACGTTCGCTCTTTACGGAAGTCAACGAATTTGATAACATTAAATTAATGCAACATTTTATTTCCTTTGCCTCTTTTTATTTTTATCGATATTTCCACCATCCTTATAAGCCAGCAGCAATCCATTATATATCGGGAAAGGGGATCATACCATTTTGACGATCCTATTTTGGTGATCATGATGGAAGATTTGTTGCATCATGATTAGTGATCATTCCCAGTCAGCAGAACTATCGTAAGAATTCTGGTGAACGCATCCAATGTGTGGTTTCGTCTTGAGACAGTAATGCACGTGTGTCTATGATTGGGTTACACTAATTAGTCGGCATTTCTTTGCCGACTCTAGGAATAAAATAGTCATTTTTGGGTAGAAAAGCTCTCATTGGGTGCATTTACCATTATAACCGAGTAACGGAATATTAGTCTCTATTTAACACACTCATAGAAATATCAGTATCCCACACTGCCATAATTTTGGCAGGCGAATTCGACAGAAATCTCCTAAAAGAAACCTATTTACTAAAAAAATGTAAATCTCTGGGACTGTATGCCATAACTTCAAAATACCCATACATTACATTTTAATAATACCTTCGATACGCTTTTTGACATATTCCTTAATAATAAATACTAGGTCCAGCTTTTTCGTGACATAACTTAATATTTATGACATTCTCGTATGACTTGATTATAGATCATAAAATAAATTTCTTTACATATAGAGACTATTAGAATATTGACAATTGCGAACCTGACCAAGAAGTAAATGCGTGAGATTGGATGTCTATTTACTGTCTTCTCTCCGTGGAATGTCAATTATCAATTTTAAATAATAACATCAAGTACATCTTAAATAGATTCGTCACATTAAAAACGAAAGTGATCAAACGAAAATAAATGCAATCCGCCAACGTGATGTCGCATAGATAAAATGGAAGCGTTATGCAACGGATGACCCTAGATCAAGGTTTAGGACAGCTAGAAAAATTGTTATTTGGAAAATCAGGATTGCTAAGGACGAAAATTACAAACAACAATTGGAAAATTGCTTAAGCACTAAGCATAGGTGGTCTGAGCTAAACCGATTAGGAGTAGGAAATTATAAACAGATCTCAGATCAGGTTATTGATGTAGAAAACTTAACAAAAATTTTTTCAAAGTCGGGGTACCTGAATCAACAGAAAATATGTACCTGAACACCATCCAGCCCTTTGATAATAGTTTGAGCTTCGTGTTTGTCAATCAGTCGGATGTCCTTTCCTGTATCCTTAAAATCGAATCTACCGCAGAAAATCTTGATAGTATAGGTTTGTTAAAAGTATACTTCCTTTTATTTTGCACAGCACAACATAAATCTTTAACTCAGTTATAACGACGTCATCGTTTTCGTTTAAATGGAAAGGCCAAGATTATTCCAATACCGAAATTAAGCAATGACTATAGACCAATATCGTTTCTTCCCTTTCTTTTCAAAGCCCTCGAAAATACACATTCTTTAAAATAGCTCAGTTTTAAGTCCGGCTTCCGTAAAAAAAAAAAGTTGACAAATTCTGTTACTTTCCTGACTTTACTAAGTGCCTTGTCAGAGTGTGAAGTTCATATTAAGAATCTGCATGCCATCACTTAGAATACGAGTATACGTTGAACTGAATGGAGTTGAATGAGTGCCGTGCACACAATGAAACGATGTAGGTTTGATTTGAGTGCGTGTTGAGACTCGTAGAATAAGACATTGAGTGGAATAAGAAAGATGAAACGGAATAAAAACTTTGGAACAGATGAAAATATTTAAGTTATTCGAGTTCCTGCGGTCTGTTTGTATATGTACCTTGAAGTAAATGGACGAATATGTTTTTATGTTTTTACATTCTAATATAAACTAAATATGTTTTAGTCTATAGCGAATCAAATAAAATTGAAATGAATTCAAATAATAGGAAACAGGAAATTCATTAACTCTGTTTTTCTTTTTTATTTTTTACCAAAATTTGAATGTATTTGAAATAAGTCGCCTTATTCCTTCTCGTTCTCATTCACTCACTTCGTTTTCTGTCGGGTTTCGTCGTCCCACTGAGACGACGGTGAGCGCACTCATTTACTCATACCCGCGTGGCTTTTCATTCAAATTTACTCAACTGATCTTCCCAAATTAGTATTAAACAACACACCCATTGACTATCTAGAGCAAGTTGTCACTTAGGAATAACATTTAGTAACAAACTCTCCTGAAGTAAACATATTGCAAATGCAACTGGACGCAGTCTTCTTCTGCCGGAAGAAATAAGATTAATAATCTCAAAAACAATACTTGTTTCAACTTTATTTTAGGGAGTAGAAATATTTGAATATTACGACTCGCGAGATATGCGTACAATTGTAGTTGCATTTAATACAATTGTCCGATTTGTGTTTAACTTAAGGGGGGACATCTAAGTAGATAAAAAAAGCTGATTTTCAGAATTTTATTTTTGGCCAAATGGAAGAGCCAATCGAAAATATATAGACTAGACTTATAATGTGAGACATTTACTATAAATGTTTTTTTTTTTATAAAAAACCAAAAAGCGGACGTGTAGCACTTCTCTGTAGGCCCTATTTTCCGAAACCGGACACATAAGATGCATTACGGCAGAATGGAAAATTTTGATACTTAGAAACCTTTGCCGGATTCCATCTTTTGGTAAAATATTTTTAAGTTCCTAAAGCATTGTTTTTTATAGCAGATATCTGCTAGTATCAATACCTTCGCACAAATTTGGAGTAAATTTTATAGATGTGCTCCGACTCGCATCAGGTGGGCCGAGGCAAGGACAAATGCGTTACAATATTATTTACATTAAATTCAAGCTACATTTCAACATATTATATACCAAAAAATACAGATCATTGTACTACGAAAATAAAACGCGAAAATTGGTTCAGAAACTAAATCAGACTTATAGAGCTGTAAAAGAATCGATATTTGAATATATTGATACTGTCGATATCGATACTTGAAAACATCGATATATCGCGATATATCGTACTTTTTCTTTTAAAAACCTATAAATCCTAATGAAACCTTAGGAGATTGCGTTAATCCGATTTTAAACGACGAGGCCAAATAATTCTTTAAGCTGTTGAGTAACTTAAAAAAAAAAGCATGTGAGAAAGCTACAGTCTAGTGTGACCGACTGTGAGATACCCGGTACCCAAAGCAGTGTGGGTTAAATTAAATTAGACATGAACATGGAAAAAAGAAAATGTTGAGAAATGAAGACAAGAGTTGCCAGAAACATGTTAAGCAACACCCAAAAAAGACAAATGATGCTAGGGACATGTTGCGCAACACGCACTGACACTCTCTCTCAAAAGCTATGTGCCAATTTTTAAAACAAACTTGATCTGCGTGCAACAGATTCCAATGTTGACACCAAATTTGGTAGCTCTTGCTCTTTTAGTCTCTGAGATCTGTTGTTTCACACTGACAGACAGACGGACAGACGGACATGGCTAAATCGACTCGGCTGGTGATGCTGATCAAGAATATATATACTTTATGGGGTCAGAGATACCTCCTTCTGCCTGTTACATACATTCTCGATTGGCACTAACTTATAATACCCTTGGGTGCCTGAACGCGCAAATAACGTATTGCGGTCTTTTTAAGACTATCATACCTTTATTCTCCATCTCAATAAAAATAGATACAAGCAAAAAGTCAAAAGAAGTTACAAAACACTTACTTTCCAATAATGAAATGGCTCTTTATCCTCTTGCATTTTTGTACTCTCAAAATACTGTACCAAAAGTAAGATGGCGTCAACTTTATTTGATCTGATTTTGGAATCAGTGATACATCTATACTCAAACAATTTAATCGATACTAATGCAAAAAACAAAAACATTGATGTATCGATATAAGTATCGATACTTTAAGAGCTCTATGTGGCAGTTGCCAAATTTAAAAATAACTTTCCTGGGTACAATTTTTGTCTCTCTCACTTTTCCCCCTCAGCTCCCTCTTCTAAAAGCTCAAAACTCAGAGTAACTTCTTCTGGACTTCTTCTCGAAATATAAAAATTGAGAGAAAATTCCTTTCGATTTCAAGAATGCTTCCATGAGATAAATTGAGAAGAAATGTTCTTGGAAAAAATCGTTCTCAATTTTTCTGGGTGTACTAGTGCCTTGCTGAACCTTAAAATATGCAATCAATAAGACATAGGGTAGGGTATTTAATTTTATTTTCCATTGCCATTTGCGTTTTTATTTTTTTATGAATGGGCAACATTTTAAGAATCTACTACTTAACCAATCGTCCTGAAATTTGGAACACCGCTTCTGCAGCTAATTCTCCAGGTATCACCGTCAAGGTTTTTTTAACTTTAATTTTAACTATATTTTTTATTTAACAATTCAACAAACAAAAAGTTGATTTGTTAAATACAATATTTGACTAAAATAAAAAGTTTAATTGTTAAATAAAAAATATAATATAATAATAATATATTAATATAACTTCAAACTTTCATGAAAAATCGAAAAAAAAAAATAATAATAAACAAGAAAGAAAGCTAACTTCTGTAAACCGATGTTTGTATACCCTTGGAGTCTGCAATTGGATCATTGAAAATCGATCCATTTTGGTAATGTTGAAAAAATATCGAAATTTGTAAAGGTAGTGTATTTTACATCTTACATGTAGAATTTTACATTTTCATTTAAATCTACCGATCGCTTCTATAAAACCGTAATTCTAAAACCGTTAACTCCTATATCTCAAAATTTATAGAAATACGTTTAAAAACAGAGAAGTTAAATATTTATACCCTTGCAGAGGGTATTATAATTTTGACCAGATGTTTGCCACGTAGTGAAGGAGGCATCTCCGACTCCATAAAGTATATATATTCTTGATCAGCATCACCAGCCGAGTCGATCTAGCCATGTCCGTCTGTCTGTNTGTCTGTCCGTCTGTCCGTCTGTCGGTTTCTACGCGAACTAGTCTCTCAGTTTTTGAGCTATCGAGCTGAAATTTCCAGCATAGTCTTATTTCTTTAGCACGCAGTATATATGTCGGAACGACTGAAATCGGATTACTATATCCTATAGCTGTCATAGGAATGATAGCGAAATTAATGTACAAAACATTTTAACTTCTCTGTTTTTAAACGTATTTCTATAAATTTAGAAATATAGCTGTTTTTTATGGTTCTAGAACTACGGTTATAATTTCATTAAAATCGGACCACTATATCATATAGCTGCAATATAAGCGATCGGTTGATTTATATGAAAATGTAAAATTCTATATGTAAAATTTAAAATGTACAAAATTTTATATTTTTTCAACATTACTAAAATGATTCGATTTTCAATGATCCAATTGCAGACTGCCTGTATACCAACTTCGGTTTACCGTTCTTTCTCGTTTTTACATTAATTTCGCCATCATTTCTATGGCAGCTATACGATATAGTAGTCAGAATTCGGCCGTTCCGACATATATACTGCGTGCTAAAGAAATAAGATTATGCTGAAAATTTCAGCCCGATAGCTCAAAAACTGAGAGACTAGTTCGCGTAGAAACCGACAGACCGACAGGCGGACAGACAGACGGACATGGCCAGATCAAATCGGCTGGTGATGCTGATCAAGAATATATATACTTTATGGAGTCGGGGATGCCTCCCTCACTGCGTTGCAAATATCATGGCAAAATTATAATACCCTCTGCAAGGGTGTAAAAAAACTCCACGGTGATACCTCGGGACAATTAGCCTTTAACTTTTTCATGTCGGATGATTCTGTGGACAGTTAGGAAGTACACCGCAAATCAATTTTTTTTTTGGAGGGGCCAAGGGAGACTTCCTATACCTGTACATGTTTTTCAATAAAACATTTTCAGAAAAATTGTCTAAATGTTACGATATTAAATGTCATATAAGGACGATTTTTCAATGTCAGGTTAACTTTTGTAGTTCAGGTATATTTTGTTCGGAGAAATGTAGGCATTTCAAAATCATATTTTTTTTTATCTGACTGACAACTCCTGACTCTAGTTAAAAATTTGTTAGTAAAATGAAAGCAATCATGACATTTGGCGACTAAATTACTCCGAAACGACAATTTACCTTATTGACAAAAGTCAACATGACATTGAAAAATCGGCCCTTAATTAATAAACTAGCTCAAGCTGTTTCGCCACAACAAATTTATAAAAAGTGGCACGTTTTGCACCGAATTAACCCAATGCCTATCATCGTTTTACGGTTTGCTAAGGTAGGTTATTTAGAAGAAGTCTACTAGGAAAAGTAACCATGGCACCCTAAGATTTTCATCCCAGTTTAAGCCACGTAGAGCGAAATGTAAAAAGTTCTTTTGAACTGACTCAATGCGTTTTCTGTGCACGTCCCACTGGACGAACTAACGAATTGTATAAATTCTTCGTGACATAGGGGTCATCGAATTCCTTCGACCACCGCTTAAAAAATCCGGGTATGCTTGGATTTTGGCTTTATTCACAATGCACAAGATATGATTAATAAATTCCAATTTAAAATCTAGGCGGATACCCAAACCATCAACTAGAGTAATCCTTTCCAAAGAACAGCAGTTCAGCGTATAAGTTGCAAGCTTGGGAGAGACACGTGAGAATGTCATCAACTTGCATTTGGAGCCATTGAGGTTTAATAAGTTTGCATTGCGCCATTTTTGAATGTTATTAAGATCTGTTTGTAAATCTGACTGGCTAGCGCCGTCCTTATATTGCACGCAAAGTTTAACGTCGTCAGCGTACATAAGTACTCTTGAGTTAGTCAAATCTTTGGGCAAGTCGTTAATAAATAATGTAAAAAGTAAGGGACCCAGGTGGCTCCCTTACGGGACACCAGAGGTCACCCCGAGAACATTCGACAAGTTGTTTTTAAAGGGGACCTTTTGCGTCCTGCCATTCAGATAACTTGAGATCCATCTAAGAAGATCGACAGGAAAACCCATTAAGTCGAGCTTTCTAACAAGAAGGGAATTATTAACGGAGTTAAATGCCTTAATGAAATCAGTATAGATTACATCTGCCTGCTAATAATATAATAAAAGAAGTGAGCTCCAGAATGTTAGTTGTTGTTGGTCTTCGTTTAATAAATCCATGTCCAGTTTTGGGATGGCTGACAACTTGGAAATTCCTCTATAGTTGTTATCCACTTTGCTACCTTTTTTTTTGGTGAGGATTTTTCGTCATATTCTTCCAAATAAGGTGGAATTGGGATGTTTCTTAGGATAAGGTACACAATTTTAGAAGGGAATTGCACAGGGCCTCGGCAGAATACAGAAGGGGAACTTTCGTTTAAGCTGAGACTTAAGATTAAATTTGATTGGGGCATGCTATATAAGTCTGGTTTAAATCGGATGATGCAGAATAAGTAGTTTGGAAAAACTGAGCAAAAAGATCGGCGATTGCCTGATCATTGTTTGTTGACGATATTATAATACTGTTTTGGGTCCTGTGCGAACTGAACCCCACAACGAGTTAGATAGTTTTTCTAATACTACGCGTTAAGCACGGTGAACTTTGACCGAGCCGCTAAATAGTGAGAATGGACAGCTTAAGTACCGTTACTTTTAAATTTAGAATAGAGATTGGACTTTATGTTTTTGAGTCGAGTCAACTCTTTACTAAACCAGGGAGGGTTATTTGACGGAGAGACGGAACACATTCAGTAAAAAAGGAATTCATAGAATTGTAAAAAATATCCTTGGCACCTACCATGTCAGTGCACATGTAGAGATCGGTCAGGTATGAAATTATTCAGCCGTCGAAAATCCGCCTTGCGAAAGCAGTGGACTTTTTTATCTGGCCGATCAGTCTTATTCTCCATAGCAGCTCCAATACCGATAGTCACATCGAAACTAGGATGATATGGATCTTCGGGTTGCGTTAAGCGCGGAACTTTGACCAAACTGACTTGCCGGATCAAAGACAAAGCAGAGATCGAGCAAGCGATGGTTGACTTAAGACAACGAAATGGGTAACAAGCCATCAATAAAATCGTGACGTGCAGTAGTTAAAAGTGTGTTTGATGATTTAGTTGTGGACCAATAGCTCCAGGAATGTTAAAATCACCTAGAACAACTATATGGTCCCAATCCGAAAGTCTATTGGAGATCGCCTAATAGCGGATAGGACAAGGGGGAATGTAGGAACATGTAATACGAGTATAAGTAAAACTACCATTAAATGATAGCTGCATACAAGGGAATTCAACATCGTTGCATTCCTCGAAAGTAAATAATTCAGGTTCAAGGTTGGAGTCAACTGCAATGAGGACCCCGCCCCTCGCCTTGAAGGCCGATCAAGTCTAAACGCTCTAAACGAGCTTAGGATCTCTGGCTTTAACCAGGTTTCTGTGAACACAATCACCTGGGATGCTATCAGAATACAATTTAGGAAGCTTACTACGTAAGCCTCTTCCGTTCTGATAGGAAACAAGGAGAGAATTGGTTAATTTTTTTGGAGCGTCTAGCCTCGGTAGATTAACTCCTACAGGCCGTATTTTCTTTTTCTTAGCTTCGTACTCCTTAACAACAACATGAGGCCTGATTTTTCGAGGATTATAGCTGTTTTTTTTCGCAACATTTAATATTTTTTACTGCTTAATTCCGTACAGAATAATAAGATCAAATGAAGAGGAATAGTTTCGAACCCAAAATTCAATGTTTTGGGTGTTGTTAAGAGCCTGCCTGTGTATGGTACTCTCATATCGTCCTTCAGTGCACAAGGACCTCTTAGCTACAGCAATTTCTTGCTTCCATTAGTGGTAAATTCAAGAAATCACGAAAATAATTATCAATGTGCTAAAGTGCGTTAAATTCATGTCCAGCCAAAATGAAAGGTGCTTCCATGCAATGGCCCTATGGGTACCGGGTATAAAAAGTTAACAGACAAATAAATTGTCCTTGTGATGGCTCTTCCAACAGGACTACGACATAAATTGCCCCCAGGACTGCCCAATGCCCGACTTACAGAAAACAAGGTAAACGTAAGTTGACGAAGTCGGACTACGGACTTAAATCATATCTGTGCCAAATAATTGCCAAAGAATTGTGTGAATTTTTTCAACAAATCCAGTATGAGACTTCTGAGGTGACTGGTACCAAACTAATTTTTAGTATTTCAAAAAGAATCGACAAAGTTAAAAACAGTTGGAAAATTGTCAGGCCAAAAACGACCATTCAACATAAATTTACGCATACCATTAAAAAATCGCGGTAATACCCTCTAATTACTATAACTTATTAGAATATAAACAACTGGCAGGCATGCTGTTGCCGCCATAATTTAAATTTAATTTAATTTCTGTTTTTATTTAAAAAACTATGTGTTAATATCGATGTATCGATAAGAAGTATCGATACAGCCTAAATACCATTACTCATTATGTATGATCTCTAGGAAGGGGACGCCACTCAATTGGCAAAAGAAAAAGAAAGAAGACAAAAGTTTTTAATCTTAATAAAACACTATGTACACATCGATTCGGAAGCTGAAAATAAATATACTTATTTAGAAACTATCGCTGTCCGTCTGTGGCTGTTTTCGTGGTGTGCTGCTGCTCTAAAACCTATTCTTTTCTCGCCAATTACACATACATTCAAAAAGAATCGAGCAATAACTAAGCAAATTAGCACGATGCCAATGTACTTATTAGTTTGGTCGGTAGTGTATACAGTGTTGGAAAAAATAGTTGAAACAACCAACATGTTGGCGTTTGGAGCTTAAATATTAATTTTTCGTGAAACTTATACGTAGGAAGTGTACTACATATTATTTGTTATTTAAAATACTGTATTTAGGTTTTGATCTTATAAAAATATCTGGTAAGATAACGATGGTACAGCTGATTTGTCCAGATACCACGTGTTTGACTTAAAAATAATAATAGAAACACGCTACATTTTTGTCAAAATGGTAGGTAGGTATAAGTGGTGAAGCTCTTGCTCCAAGTAAAGCCAAGCTCCTTTTTGTTTCACACCCTCTGTTTGTTCATGCTAGCTGAGTCGTCTTCAGTACCACCCTAAATGGTTGAGGAATCCTAGGATTGCTGTAATCTTCAGCTTTCCAACCTTTTTCAGCGATTCTGCTGGTAGGCACCAAAGTGACGTGCTTTGATCCTGTTTAGTGCTAGACACTTGCAGAGCAGATGCTCTGGTGTTTCCTGTTCCGTTGTGTCTTTGCAGCTTCTGGAGCTTGCATTGTACAAGGTGAGTTCCAATGTAAACAGGACTTTAAAAAAAAAGACAACGAATAGTTTTTTCTGCAAAATCAATTTATTTTATTCAAAATGGTCTCCTTCTACTTTAATACAGCGTTTTGCACGGTCCAAAAGCATGTCGAACGAGTGTTTTAGCTCGTTGCCCGGTATGGCCGCCAGTATGCCGGAGCAAGCCTTTTGAATGGCCTCTACGTCTGCATAACGCTTTCCTTTCATCGGCAAATGCATTTTTCCGAAAAGGTAGAAGTCGCACGGTGCCATATCAGGTAAATACGAGGAGTGGTTGATGGTTAAAATGTGATTTTTGGTCAAATAGTCGGACACAAGCGTCGATCGATGAGACGGCGCATTATCGTGCAACAAACGCCAACTTCCATCTTCGCGATATTCGAATACAGCGCACCAAACGCTTTAAAACTCCAAGGTAGAATACTGCATTAACGTTTTGGCCGGGTGGAACAAATTATTTGTGGACAATACCCTTGGAATCATAAAAACAAATCAGCATTGTCTTCACTGTTGACTTCTCCAGGCGCGATTTTTTGGGTTTCGGCTCGTCCGGCGCCTTCCATTCAGCACTCTGGCGTTT
>VNKF01000845.1:0-15021 GCA_008044355.1 Drosophila lacteicornis
TGTCACATCTAATAGCTTCTACATTTTCTTAATGAAAATATGCTTTTTATACCCGGTACCCATAGGGTACAAGGGTATTATAAGTTAGTGCCAACCGAGAATGTATGTAACAGGCGGAAGGAGAAATCTCCGACCCTATAAAGTATATATATTCTTGATCAGCGTCACCAGCCGAGTCGATTTAGCCATGTCCGTCTGTCCGTCCGTGTGAAACAACAGATCTCAGAGACTATAAGAGCTAGAGTTACCAAATTTGGTGACAACTTTGGAATTTGTTGCACGCAGATCAAGTTTGTTTTAAAATTTGTCCACGCCCACTTCCGCCCCTAAAAATCATAAAAACGTTATATTAGCTATATGCGTGATTTTCGGCTTAAAATTTATAGATACAAGAAATTAATAAAATAGAGAAGGACGTTTCCTAAAAACTTCAATAAAATCGGATGATAAACATGGGAGATATTAGCAATAAGGTTTGCATTTTAACACAGCGCCCTAAGGCACTGCTGTTGCAAGCTGTAGCCGACAGGTGGCGCATTCGAGCCTTGGCCGTGCGATAGAATGGCGCCAATGTATGTATGTACAATGTATGTATGTACAATTTTAATTTGCCTTTTAGTGTGAAGCGCAAACGTTTAGGTACCGGGTATCTTACAGTCGAGCACAGTCGACTGTAGCGTTCTCACTTGTTTTTTACCAAATATTGAATAAATGAAAACAACATTTTCAAGCTAAAAGATAATAGTTTTGGTTTTTTTTGAAGTGAACTCGACTCCGTTGTACGCAGATCAATTTTGTTTTAAAATTTGGCCACTCCCACTTCCGCCCCAAAAATCATAAAATTCGTTATATAAGCTATAGTTGTAATATTCGATTTAAAGTAAATACATAAACTAAATACGTACGATTGTGCGAACGATTTCCGAAAATTTGACTAAAATCGGATGATAAACATGGAAGTTATTAACAATAAAGTTTTTGTGTATGATTCTTCTTCTTCTTTGTTGACACGCCAATGCGTGTAGCTCAACATGATCCTAGCAACATTTGTATTTTTTGGGTGTTGCTCAACATATTCCTAGCAACATTTGTCTTTTTTTGGTAAAACTCAATATGTTCCTAGCAACATTTGTCTTCATTTGTCAACATTTTCTTTTCTCCAGACCACCTCTACCAAAATATCGCATCAACCAGACGGACATGGCTAGATCGACTCGTCCGGTGATGTTGATCAAGAATACATATATATGCTTTATGGGATCGGAGATGCTTCCTTCATTGCGTTGCATACTTCTGAGTAAAACTATAATACCCTGCAATGGTATAAAATGGTAACATATTGCGCGACCTACACAGCTTGCTTTTTTAGAATTTTAGGGCCTGATTTAAAATTTCAACCATATTGCTAACATCTCATACGTTTATCATCCGATTTTAATCAAATTTTCAGAAAACTTCCGCATAGAACTCCTTATTTACTTCAATGAGCCAATTAGACTTGCTGCTCCTGTGCATTGACTACATAAGAAATATAATTTTTAAATTTTAAATAGAAAGATATTTTAAATATATTTCTTAAATTTAAGATTTAAGGAAACGATTATACATTTTTAACGATAACAAAAATACGGAAACATCAAAAAAAAAAAAAAAACTAAGTTTCTAATTCGGCCACAGTTTGTACCCACGACCCATTGCGCGACCTCTGTCCAGTTGACAGACTACTACAGTAGGCTACTCGATTGGTTGAAAACCGCTTGCATTAAGAGTACTTTGAAAAATTGGGGAAATTCTAATTTTTCGGACTTCAAGGAGGCAAAAAAAAAAAAAATCAAGACATGCGAGTTACATCAAAAAGTAGCTGTTCATATATATTCATTACTATTTATTCTACAAGGTGAGTTCCAAAGTAAACAGGACTTAAAAAAAAAGACAGAACAAATAGTTTTTTCGGCAAAATTAATTTATTTTATTCAAAATAGTCTCCTTTTGCTTTAATACAGCGTATTGCTCGGTCCAAAAGCATGTCGAACGAGTGTTTTAGCTCGTTGCCCGGGTTTGCCGCCAGTATGCCGGTGCAAGCCTTTTGAATGGCCTCTACGTCTGCATAACGGCAAATGCATTTTTCCGAAAAGGTAGAAGTCGCACGGTGCCATATCAGGTGAATACGGGGAGTGGTTGATGGTTAAAATGTGATTTTTGGTCAAATAGTCGGACACAAGCGTCGATCGATGAGACGGCGCATTATCGTGCAACAAACGCCAACTTCCATCTTCGCGATATTCGGGCCGAACACGTCGAATACGGCGCACCAATCGCTTCAAAACTCCAAGGTAGAATACCGCATTAACTTTTTGGCAGGGTGGAACAAATTCTTTGTGGACAATACCCTTGGAATCATAAAAACAAATCAGCATTGTCTTCACTTTTGACTTCTCTAGGCGCTATTTTTTGGGTTTCGGCTCGTCCGTCGCCTTCCATTCAGCACTCTGGCGTTTCGTTTCGGGATCATATTTAAAACACCACGTTTCGTCACCAGTCACAATCTTGTAAAGGAAGTTCGGGTCTTTTTTTGCCTCTTTAATGATGTCCTTCGAATGTTGAATTCTGAGCAATTTTTGGACGTCAGTCAATTTGTGAGGAACAAACCGTGCACACACCTTTTGTAAGCCCAAATGTTCGGTCAAAATGTGATAAATCGATATTTTAGAGATGTTCAGTTCCATATTCATGAATTTCAATGATGATTTCGTCTGATTTTTTATGAATTCACGCACAGTTTCGATGGAATTTTCGGTGATCACGGATTTTGGTTGGCCCACATGTTCATCATATATCCTCACGACCACTTTGAAAACGTTGAAACCACTCGTGCACTCTGCTACGGGATCGGCAATTATCGCCATAAACTTATTTCATCAATTGAAACGTTTCGAAAAAAGTTTTACCAATTTTAAAACAAAATTTAATGTTGGCTCGAAGCTCGTTTGTTCGAAGCTCATTTTCGCACCGATGACAAAAACATACTGACACTTAAAACGCAATAACCTCACTTCCAATAGATGAAATGTCATGAAATTTGTACTGGAAGTCGATAAACGATAGCAGATTCTAACGTACCAGTTGACATATAGATGGCGCCACTAGAGGGCGCTAGATTAAAAAAGTCCTGTTTACTTTGGAACTCACCTTGTATTATTCTATTACTCTACTAGCAAATCCGGCGAACTCCGTTTCGCCACCAGATGTCTTCGTTTTATGTAACATTTCGTTTGGTGAAAAGATGGAGAAAAATTTGTTTATACCCGGTACCGATAGGGTACAAGGGTATTATGTGTTAGTGCCAACCGAGAATGTATACAACAGGCAGAAGGAGGCATCTCCGACCCCATAAAGTATATATATTCTTGATCTGCACCACCAGCCGAGTCGATTTAGCCATGTCCGTCCGTTTGAAACAACAGATCTCAGAGACTATAAGAGCTAGAGTTACCAAATTTGGTGACAACATTGGAATCTGTTGCACGCAGATCAAGTTTGTTTTGAAAGTTTGTGGGCCACGCCCACTTCCGCCCTCAAAAATCATAAAAACCATAGAATAAGCTTTACTCCTTATTTTCGATAAAATAAATTAACGTTAACTAACGGACGTTTTCTGAAAATTTTAACACATTCCCCTAAGGCACTGCTGTTGCTGTTGCAAGCTGTAGCCAACAGGTGGCGCATTCGAGCCTTGGCCGCGCGATATAATGTCGCCAACTGCAGAAGAAATGACAAGAGAATATAGAAAAAAATTACACAAAATAACATAATTCATTTTTTAGCGTTCTTATAAAATGTATCATTCATATTTAAGTATGACATTAAATTGTTTAGGTCGGGAGCTAATTCGAGAGGCGATTTATTTTAAGAAGTATCGAAGTAGAGTATGATAATGTATGTACAATTTTAAATTGCTTTTTAGTGTAAAGCACAAACGTTTAGGTACCGTGTATCTCACAGTCGAGCACTCTCGACTGTAGCTTTCTTATTTGTTTTGTTTTATATTTGAAAAGGAAAAATTTTATTTTATTTCACAACTGTAATGAATTCATTACTATTACGTAAATGAAGTGTTATTTAGTTGAACTTCTCTAAGTAAATGAAAGTGAATCTAAAGTAAATACTGAATCTTTGGTTAACCACATTTTTTGTTTTTTTGTCGTACGTTAACACAAACAAAGCGGATGGTTTCCCAACTTGTGAACACGCAACTTATAACTGGCCTGCGTACTTTCCGTTAATAATGGTTGCCTCAATCAAATTCGACATAAGTCTTTTTACCGAAAGTCGAGTACCTTTGCAAAGTCGCGGTGGATTCAAATTACGCAATATCATAATAACTGTACCAACTTTGAGTTACAAGTTATGTGGTGAAAACGTGGTAACTCCAGAAAGTTCGGTATTTATTATGGAGTCAACGGATTTGTGTGTCACCAAATCGCCAGCAATTTTTAATTGAATGGTGAAATTCAGTGCGTGTACATCATTATTCTTTGCGGTAAGAATTGCTCGTTGACTTGACCAAGCATAATTCTGATAAATCTCACTAATGTTTGGGAAAACATTTTCAATAAGAGCTAATTGAGAGTCTACAAAATGGAAAAGTCGTTGGTAAATGTAATTAATCCAGATGTCGCATCAACTGGGACTTTTCCATTTCCAACAGCTAACAATTGTTTGAAAAATTGTGCAGCACTTCGATTATTTTGAAGTTGAACTCTCATATTAGTGGTTAGCGATAAGGTTTTTACGTTATTCCATAAAGGTGTTGCCTTCAGGTAAGCATTCAATTTATCAGCAGGCGTTCCACAGGGAATTACTGGCAACGTCTATAATATGCCAATAATATCATAAAGCCGCCAAAGATGTTATTTCGCCGAAGATCCTTCAGTGTGAAGTTAAGTGCTTCAAGTGATTTCTTATGTGCCATTGTGCACTCATCCCAAACAATGAGCTTGCATTGCATCAACAATTTTCCCATTGCACTGGATCGGGAAATATTGAATGCTGGAGTATCAATTGTGTTTAAATTGAGTGGAAACTTAAGCGTAGAATATGCAGTACGACCGCCATCGCCGTAATTCCAGATGATGCTAACGCCAAGGCTATGTCACATCTTGATCGATTAGCGGCCAAAATCAAAGAAATGACAAATGTTTTCCCTGTTCCTCCAGGTACGTCGAGGAAGAATAAACCTTCAGTATTATTATATACCGCTTGCATTAATGTTTCGTATACTTGCTTTGCTGTTCATTCAGCAACGGCACATTATTTCGAACGAATTCCTGCAATGTATCATTGTATTGCAGTTCTCAAATTAATTCTTGGTTGAATGCAGCGTGCATCGATCGATTTGGCGGAATCATTTCTACTTCAAGCAGTAGCTTGTTTGCAGTAGTCAAGCATTGATCCTCAATCAGAATCAATCCTTCATTGTAGATTTCATCGGTTATTTGGATGTCAGGATTATTCGTTTGAATGCGCAAGCGATGCAAGATATCTTCACATATGTCGCCTTTGTAATTGTACCATAACTGAATTGGTTGTGAAGGAAAACATGAAACCACTGAATCCGCAAGTGTTAAATCCCAATGAGAATCGTTCTCCAGCAAACCCAATAGTTCACATGCTTCTCTATATGTTTGGCATTGGTGGCCATTCACAGTTTTCAAATGTGCAAATTATTTTGGTCGAAGTACATTAACCAACACCAGTCGCAAATGTTGGATATCTTTCATGAATTTGAAATGAGAATATTCGCCACAGTGCTTCATTAGTACTGACGTATCTGCACATTTGGAAGTTGCTGATTTCGTCATTCGCATTTTCCGACGCAATACCAAACACAGCCATGTCGCTGCCTTTTGTGACGTACTTGCCCAAATATTTGATTGATTTGGCCGAATGACAACTCTCAACGTTTGCATGTGTTTCGAAAATTCGCGATAGCAGCGGGCAATATGGTACAATGAATTCATCACCGATCTCAATCAAGTTCGACCATTATCTCATTATCTCCGACGATAAGCTGGATATCCATCGTTCCCTGTGACTGATTCAGCAAATAAGGGTCGCGGATATCGTTTTGTGCACTTTCCATCAGTCATGCAAGGCGATAATGGATTTAATGCACCGCACGGTCCACAATTTGTGTCGTCACAATGTCGTGTAGATGGGGATCAGTGACTGGATCAGGAACTTCAGCTGATATGGCATCAACTTCATTTCAATGTAATTTGTTCAGCAACCAAATTAGCATATTAGCATGCAGTAGTCCACGCTCTGCCATTCCACCGAGTACATATAACAACGTGTGTCACCAAAAACTCGATACTTAGTAAGCACATCCATCATAACCTTAAGTTCTTACTGAAATACTCTAGCGTTTATGTCATGGCGATCTTGCGGTTTTTGGCCCGGTTCCAACTCACGTTCAAGTTCCGTCCACTTCCGATTGCATGTGAACGTAATAAATAAATCCGGAGTTCCATAATTTCGCACGTACGTCATAACGTCTTGAGCGTATTCGTGCATGTGGCGTGGGCTTCCGATATAAGATGATGGGAGAATCGTCAGACGTCCAATATTCTGAACATCACCATCTGAATGAATAGCATCACGCAAGTGTATATAGTCCTGAGATCGTAGATTTGCCTGATTAAATCGGATGAATGCTAAACGTTCGGTCTCGACTTTGACATACATGTCGACAGCGAATTGCTGAAATAGCCGACGGCAGTTCAGAATGACATTCTCCTCATGTGTACGAATCATCATACGATACGCATAGTAAATTATTGCGCTTAGATTTTTATTCGTTGATACGCCTGAAAATTCGAAATTAAATTAAATGTTAATGGAAACCAATAAGAGCAATAATAGCAATAAATAGTGTGTGAATATTATACCTTTAATTGAATCGACCATCTTCAACGTGCCAATAAATGTTTGGATATTGTAACGCATCGTACAAACGATGTGTCTCGTTTACACGATGCATGATATTGCTTCTACGCTGAACGACAATGTCTCGCGATTTAGTTGGATCGCCAACAATAATAGCAGCAACATCATTAACGGTGGGTGCATTGGCGGCCTTTTCGCGTATCATCTCTTTCAACGGGACTAGCCTGGCTATGACCAGCACTGCGTCGTCCGAGATGGTCCGAAATACGCTCGCAGCTCGGATGGCGCACAGACTATAGGTCGACTCGACTCCCCGCATGTACGGCCTTACTTCGGCCGCCACCGCCCACACCGGCGCCGCGTAGAGCAGCTAGGAAGTGACGACACTTGTCAGCAACTTCCTTGTGGTCTGGTTGGGGCCTCTGGTGTTCAGCAGCATATGGGAGAGCGCTCCTGCGGTTCCGCAGGCCTTCTTCTGGGTGAACTCTAGGTGCTCCTTAAACGACAATCGGGTGTCAAGGAGGACACCTAGGTACTTAATGGCCCTCTGGGAGGTTATCGCCGCTCCAGCGACACAAATCTCGGCTGTGTCCACGACCTTTCGGCTGGAGATTACCGCTTCTGTCTTATGCGCTGCCAGCTCCAGGCTCGCGCTCGAGAGCCACGATTCGCCTTCTCCTCTACTGCGGCGCGCTCTTTTGCGACTACGACTACTGCCACGTCGTCTGCAAAGCCCACGACGGAGGTGTTACTGGGCATGGGGAGCCTCAGAACCCCATCGTACATGATATTCCAGAGCAGGAGTCCCAAAACGGAGCCCTGCGGGACTCCGGCTGAGACTGCGTATGCTCTGGAACCCATGACCGTATCCACAGTGAGCACCCTCTCGCTGAAATAGCTTCGTACTATTCGTAGCAGGTACCCAGGGATGTTCAGGGCACCGAGGGACTCCAGCGTGCGGCTCCAGTCGGCGGTGTTGAAGGCGTTCCTTATGTCTAGCATTACCACTAGGCAATAGTTCTTCGAGCCGCCTTTCCACCTCATGCCCGCGATCGCCGTTTTCGCTAACTCTTTCACCTTATCGATAGCGTCCAGCGTTGACCTCCCCTTCCTGAAGCCGAACTGCCTCGGAGAAAGACCGCCAGCCTCCTCGATAGCAGCATTTAGCCTTACTGCTATGAGTTTTTCGAACACCTTGCCAGTGGTGTCGGTGAGGCAAATTGGTCTGAAGGAGGAAGGCTCCCCCGGTGGCTTCCCCGGCTTGGCCAGCAGCAGCAGCTTCTGCTTCTTCCACCGCTCCGGAAAGGTCCCCTCCCTCAGGCACTTGGAGAATAGGGCCGCGAACTCCTTTGGGTGCAGGGCGATGGACAGTTTCAGTGCCCTGTTAGGAACTGCGTCCGGCTTGGCGCCTCCCCGTCCGGGATACCTCCTCTTCCGTCACATCGCAGGAGCCAATGGGATTAAAGGGCTGCCGCTTCTCCCTGGCCTGGATGAACCGTGGTGTCCATCCATAACCGTGGGGTCCGAGAAGGCAGTGCCTCCTGCCTTCAGTCCCTTAACCACCAGCTTGTATGCGCCGCCCCAGGGGTCGTTATCCGCCGCGTCGTAGAGCCGCAGAAAGGAGTCTCTCTTCGCGTCCCTTATGGCTGCCTTGAGAGCCTTCCTCGCGGCTTTATAGGCCTCGTTGCACTCGCCGACGAGCGGGGTTCCGCGCGATCGGGTCAGATGTCTCCGGGTTCGAAGGCAGGTGGTACGTAGGTCAGCTATGCTGTCGCTCCACCAAAACACAGGCTTGTGGTGCCCCCGAAAAGCTCCCCTACGCCGCATGGTCCGGTCGCAGGCGTGCTCCAGGACTGCAGCAATTCGGTTCGCCGCCGCGTTTGCTCCCTACTCCGCCTGGACTGCCATGCCACCCAGCGCATTTTCGATTGCCTGGGTGTACAAGGTGTCCGGTCTGTATACCTTTGCGGGTCTAGGCGCCGATCGCTGCTCTCTCGTGGGCTCGTCTACCGTGCACAGAATCGCTTCGTGGTCCCTCCCTGTGAAGTTGAGCTGCTTGTGGACGTGAGGTCGATGAATGACGTTGCTCCTGCTCTGACAATCGTGTGCCGCGCTCCATTGTTCAGGAGCACGACGTCTGTCCAGGCTAATGCCTCCAGCATCACCTTACCTAGGACGTTGGTCAAGGTGGAGCCCCACTCCTGGGCCCACGCGTTGAAATCGCCAACGACGTTGGCTCTTCCCCGCAGGTCGCAGAAGAGATCATTCAGAATCCTGATGAATGCCCGGACGAATCCATCGGCTGCCAGGATGCTGGACAACTTCCGTTTTCTGTCGCCGTACAGCCACAGGGCCGTCTTGCCAGTGCGGTCCTTGGCCCACTCCCCTCCTTCGCTCACCCTATATGGCTCGCTATGGATGGCAACATCTGCTGCTACCTCCCGGACTGTCTGCAGCAGTAAATCCTGCGTAGCTCTACAGTGATTCAGATTGAGCTGAATCAACTGCATGTCGTCCTTTGAGGGTCGCCACCGCCGGGTCTGATAAGGCCGCTTTTGCTGCCGGATCTGCGTGTGGCCTCATGCCTCAAGACTCCTTTGCCGGGAGGGCGCGCTGGCTCCATTTTGCAGGCAGCTGCCTTGTACCCTGCTTCGCCGCACTTGATGCAGCACCCGCTCCTGTCCACCTCTCTCTTCCACCTGATGGCGATGTGCCCGAGCTCCAGGCACCGGAAACAGCGCGGGACCGTCGAGCTCCCGCACTCTGCATCTGGTCCATCCTATCCGGACCTCAGCTCGGCGCCTTACCTCCTTGGCCATCGAGCATAGTAAGCTGATTACCGCTATTTTCGACTCGCCGTACCCGGTTCGAAGACCTTGACTGCGCCCTCACTGAGCTGGTACTGCTTTGTGACGGCGGTGCGGATCTCGCTCTCTGTCGTGATCGCGACCAGATCTCGAATCTCGAAGATGCTGACCTTCGAGTCCTCTGTCAGAGCTCGCACCTCTGCTGCATCGCTAAGGACACGAGAGATGCTCTCTCATCGTTTCGGCACTCTCTGAGCTACCTTTGGCCACTTCCAGAGCAGGTTACCTCTAGCAGTCCGTCGCACTCTGTTGACTGCCACTCCAAGCTCCGCTAGTTGGCTGTCCTCCCTTCGCGTGACCAGAGCCAGGATCTCGCTATAAGATTTCCCGCTCGCCTCCACTCCGCTCGGCTTCTTCCTGACCACAGTGCTCCACGAGCTTCCTGCTGTCACGGCATCCGCTGCCCCGGGCCCCGTGGGCTTTTTCGCGCTCCCTTGCCGCTGTTCCACCTCGCCAGGCAGTTCTCGGGTGGCTTTTCCGGCCTTCTTGGTGCTCTTTGCTGAACCAGCGAGAGCTGTGGGCCGGACCGGTTGGGTTCGCGCCGTTCTCGGGCCCTCTTGTCGTACCCCTCGGGTGTCTCGCACGATCTGTCATTTTTTTTGGTTGCCGTCTGCTGCTCTTTGTCGACTCCTGCGGCCCCCCTTAAGATGGCGTGCTCACATCTCCGGCATACCTTCTCCAGGGCACGCGTCGGCGCTGTCGGACTGCAGCTTCTTCATCTCACCCAGCATATTCTTCATGCTCATGTTGATGTGGCGCACCTGCTTGTCATATATCAGACTAAGCAGCTCGTCCATCGTCGTGCCGAGCCTGGACACGTTCTCGGCGCATGTGGGCATCTGAACGCTCACAATGCCGGTGGGCTTCTCCTGCGACGCTCTGGTCCTTTTCGCTCGCCGGGCTGGCCGGGTCTCTACCCCTTTTTGGCGTGTCCGCCCGCAGTCCTCTCCGGCGCCGGGGATGGTGCAAGGACCGGGGATCTTCTGAGCAGGCTGCTCTTCCTGAAGGCAGCTGCGTCCGCATTACGCTGCTCCTTCGCTTCTTCATGGCTTGGTGCGTTACCTAACGTGGTGGAAAAGTCAGCCACCGCCACGACAGGGTGTTGGAGAAGCACCCGTGCCCGCTGAGGATCTGCGTCAGGTTGAAGTTCACCTGTCCATGTTTCCTCCTTGTCCATTCCTCCAGCTTCGGAATGAGTTTATGCGTCCAACGCCCATTCGTTGAGGAATCCCAACGGGATTGCCACTCGGCTAGTGTTGCACCTCTCGCCAAAGTGCGTACTTCACTCCTCTCCCTAGGCGACAGAGTTCTTCCGTGCAACTGCTAGAACACCCTGGCCTGCTCCGCGGCCATTAGGTCGAGGGGAGGGGTTCCTGCTAGGACTAGAGCGGCCTGATCGGAAACAGTCCTGAAGGCGCTGCAAATCCGAAGAGCGGCTAGTCGGAGGGAGGCGTCTAAGCCCCGGTTGTTGGACCGCGACGCCATGGCGTGGCTCCAGACTGGGACAGCATAAAGCATGGCTGCTCTCGCTGCACTTGCTAGCAGGAGCTTGCTCGCTTGTCTTGGGCCTTTGTGGTTCAGCATTATCCTCGACAGCTCGCGGACAGACGTGGCGGCCTTAGTGCTAGCGTACGCGAAGTGTTCTCTAAAAGAGAGCCTCGTGTCGATCACCACGCCCAGGTATTTGATCGCCCTCGACGATCTGACTGGGGCGTCGCAGACTCTAATGTTCGCCACTTCCACCTTTTTTCTGCTGCTCACCAGTACTGCTTCAGTCTTCTGCGGCGCTAACTGCAGCCCTACACTAGTGGGCCACGAGTTGATGATGCTTATGCTCCTCTGCACAAGCAAACTCCTTCTCGACGATGACCACCGCAATGTCGTCCGCAAAACCCACTATCTCGGTTCTCCCTGGGAGTGGGAGTCGCAGACCACCGTCATACATTGCATTCCACAGAAGTGACGCAAGCACGGACCCGTGAGGAACTCCGCACGATAGCTCGACCGCTTGGGCTCCGCTGGTGGTGTCGAACTGCAGAACCCTATGGTCGAAGTAGCTCCGCATCATCTTCTGCAGGTATTGAGGCACGCCAAAGTTGGATAGGGCGTCCAAAAATAATAATAAATAATCTCTGGGTCTTCCACCTCCTTGGAAAAGTCTCCTCTCTGAGACACTTCCCGAACAGCCCCCGAATAGGTCCGGTCTGAGAGAGATCGCTAGCTTTAGCGCCCTGTTGGGAACGCAGTCAGGTCCCGGAGCCTTCTTAGTCTTTATCCTGGCTGCCACAGCCAGCATCTCCGCTTCGGTGACTTGCTCGAGTACGGGGAGAGAGTCGGAGTTGCTCATTACCGCGAGCTCGGGGTTCTCTATCCTCGGGAATAGGTGCGCGAAGATCCTCTCAAGGCTTTCCGTCTCCATGAGGGCGCTTTGGGTAGTCCGGTTTATCCTCTTCACGATTGTCCTGTTCGCGTTTCCCCAGGGATCATGGTACGCGGTATCGCAAAGATCTAGGAAGCATCTAGTCTTACTGCTCCGGATTGCCGTCTTGAGTGTCCTACGACACAGTTGGTAGGCGGCCCGCTTCTCCAGGTAGGTGCTCGTCGCATACGACCTCTGGTACAGTCGCCTGGCCCTTACGCACTTTTTCCTTGCGTCAGCAATTTCGCTATTCCACCAGTACACCGGAACGCGATGTCTAGAATGGGCGGTCCTAGACGTAATGCAGTCGTCACATACTGCTTGGATCTGTCGCATGGCAGATTCAGCCATTTGCTCTGCATTACCAGACGCTTCCAAGCTATCCATCCTCACTGCGAAGGACTGGATATCCAGAGAGTCCACTCTGTAACCCTTACGCGCCGGGAGAGGAGGCGCAGAGAGTTGCGTATGCCCAGCATCCAGCGTGATGAAAATCGCTGGCTGTTTACGCGTCGTTCAGCGTCCATGTGCACTGTCCTGCCCTGGAGCAGCTGGCGAAGGTGAGATCAACGACTGATTGGCCCTCTTCGTAGGGTGAGCCGGTCCTCGGGGAATCCCTAATTCTTTGGCCAGCATTGTCCCCTTCGGCAATCCTGTTGGGGGCAGTGGCTACCTCCATAATGGGGGACTTTTTGCCACCTGTAGGGAGTGTCCGCACCCGGGAGTCTGCACCCGGGAGCCTTTCTGAAAGACTAGCAGCTCCGCTTCCGCACTTGTCGCTTCCGGAGAGGCGTCGGCCAAGTGTGCCGCCGGCGCCGCCGTGTTGGGTGGAATGGTGATTAGGGCCTCCACAATCCTTGCCCGGAGCGGCGGACCGGGGTCCAGTGCGCCCGTGCTGAACCCGTAAGTGCAACTGGCCCTCCTTCGCGCCCACCGCACTAAAACAGGTCCATTTCCTCGCAGATGTAGCCTCTTTTCTCCGTCCCCGAAGGAGCACCCGGGAAACACAACCGCACTGTTCACTCGCACTTTCACCTTCGCGAAAGCAGTTATTGTATTCAAGGATGTGTTGAAAAAAACGGCTGGAATCGGGATCACTTCCATTGAACAATGGTTTCAGTGGCTGTAGTGGTGTAAGTAATGGATCCAGTTTGACTTTTCCAGCGCAATCCAGTCGTTTCTCTTTTGAACTTTAACCCATTGCAATATCGGCATATAGTCGTCCAATATCTAACTTTTTCATCATCACTGTAGATGATCAAGTGGAAAAGTCAAACTGGATCGAGTGGGATCACATTGGAATGCCAAGCGATTGTATGATGCCAATGATGTCCTTCTTCTTCGTCTTTCTTCGCTTCGTTCTGTGAATATACTTGTTCGCACGTCGTCCACTAGGCATTTTGGATTATGGACAGAGTGGTGAATTTAACCTTATATGTATGATCCACATAATTTACACAGTTCAACTTAACAACCTTAAAGACAAAAAAGGTGATTGATTTTATGGCCTCCAATTGAAATGTTAAGAAACGAATAACTTATTATACCCTTGCAGAGGGTATTATTATTTTGCCATGATATTTGCAACGCAGTGACGGAGGCATCTCCGACCCCATAAAGTATATATTCTTGATCAGCATCACCAGCCGAATCGATCTAGCCATGTCCGTCTGTCCGCCTGTCGGTTTCTACGCGAACTAGTCTGTAAGTTTTTGAGCTATCGAGCTGAAATTTTTAGCATAGTCTTATTTCGCACGCAGTATATATGTCGGAACGGCCGAAATCGGACTACTATATCCTATAGCTGCCATAGGAATGATGGCGAAATAATGTAAAATAAATTTTAACTTCTCTCTTTTTAAATGTATTTCTATAAATTTTGAGATATAGCTGTTTTCCTTAAGATCGAACAACTATATCATATAGCTGCCATAGAAGCGATCGGTTAATTTATATAAAAATTTTAAATTCTATATGTAAAATGTAAAATGTGTAAGTAAATGTTATACAGATTTACAAACTTTGATATTTTTTTAACATTACCAAAATAGTTCGATTTTCAATGACAAAATTGCAGACTGCAAGGGTATACAAACTTCAGCTTACCGAAGTTAGAGTTAGTTCTTGTTTCTTTTTTGTTATCTGGTAGACTTATGAACATACATATAGTACATAATTATCGGTAATTTTTTTTTTATTTTAACAAATAAAGCTTAGCATACAATGTTAAACTTAATGCTATATTACCGAGCACTGGCTGCGGAGGCCTTCGACTCTGACTCTGATTAATCTACTGTGTTTATAAATAACACATGTATTTTAAAATGTAGTTTTTTGAAGTGAAACTTCTTTAGGCGCGATCTTACTCTCCTCTTCTATCCTCTTTCGCTCTCAGCGCGCTAGCACAAAGTTGAGAGCGTAAAAATCTAAAAATAGAATGCGCATGTGAGCACGTGTGTGTATGCGTACTTGAGCGAGAAGACGCTTTTTAAGCCGAAATCATTTCTGTGACAAAACAAATTAATTTACAGAAGTAGAAAAAAGGGTGAGAGGTGTGTGTGTCAAAAGAACTCCTGATTGAACAGGTTGCATACAGATATTAACAGGTTAAGTATGCATTAACTATTTTTGATTGGCATCATAATTCTTATCGATCTTTTTCGACCTGGAAATGAAAATATGTAATGTGTCTTCTTCTTCTTCTCGATCGGTTTGTATACTTTTGACAGTCAGAGCTGTGCGCTGCAACAGAGTCGCAACAACATTTCGTGACCTCTGAATTTAAGC
>VNKF01000851.1:0-12419 GCA_008044355.1 Drosophila lacteicornis
CGATCGAAATCGGACTACTATATCCTATAGCTGCCATAGGAATGATGGTGAAATTAATGTAAAAAAAATTTTAACTTCTCTGTTTTTCAACGTATTTCTATGAATTTTGAGATATAGCAGTTTTTTATGGTTCTAGAATTACGGTTTTCATTTCATTAAAATCGGACCACTATATCATATAGCTGCCATACAAGCGATCGGTCGATTTATATGAAAATGTAAAATTCTACATGTAAAATGTAAAATGTACAAAATACGATGTTTTTTCAACATTACTTAAATGGGTCGATTTTTAATGATCCAATTGCAGACTGCAAGGGTATACCAACTTCGGTTTACCGAAGTTAGCTTTCTTTCTCGTTTTTTATATAAGCTCTAAGGCTGGTGCAAAACTTACACTCGGATATCTTGGATATCAGATTTTTTTTTATTGGCAGAAAACATGCCCTCCCAAACAGAAAAAACGGAAGTGGTCCTCGGCTGCATGTGAATGTATGTATGTATACATGTATTTGAAAGGAATAGTCAAATACAAAAAATTTGTTTAAATAGCGATAAAGTAGCTTGAACTTAAGACCTCACTCTCAATATTTAACAAAGTAAAAGTAATTTTAAATATTTGAAAGCCAATCTCGCAAACACACAATTTTTCCGACATATTAGCGATAATTTTTTATACCCGGTACCCATAGGGTACAAGGGTATTATGGGTTAGTGCCAACCTCTGTCCGTCCGTGTGAAACAACAGATCTCAGAGACTATAAGCGCTAGAGTTACCAAATTTGGTGACAACATTGGAATCTGTTGCACGCAGATCAAGTTTGATTTAAAATTTGGCCACGCCCACTTCCGCCCTCACAAATCATAAAAAACGTTAAATAAGCTATACAGGTTATTTTCGGGTTAAAGGTGATAGATACAAAAGTTAATAGATACAAAAAATGAATAAAATATAGCGGACGTTTCCTGAAAATTTCAGTAAAATCGGATGATAAACATGGGAGATATTAGCAATAAGGTTAGAATTTTAACACACCGCCCTAAGACGCTGCTATTGCAAGCTACGTAGTCTGTAGCCGTCTAGGTGGTGGGTTCGAGCCCCGACCGCTTTACTTTTTTGTTCTTTTTTATGTTTTTTTTTTTTGCATTTCTTCCTTTTTCCTTTGTTATTATACCTGGAGAACAATTAGAATAAAAATACAAAAAAGAAAGTATTTTGGTTTTGTGTGGGATTGAGCTCCACTACCTATATTACATATGAAGATGCGTTTTATTGTAATAGAGAAGTGTGTGTGAAAGTGAAAAGAGATCGACTGCTGACCAAAAAATTGCGCCAAACTACAGAAAAGAACGAGCGTGACCAAAAAACGACAAAAAATAACAAAATTCACTTTCATAACTCAACTTTGCCGAACTGATATAAAATGTAGTCTGGGTACCGGGTATCTTACTTCAATAGTGATACACTTGTATAATAACAAACAAGTGGGAAAGCTACAGTCGAGTGTGGCCGACTGTGAGATACCCGGTACCCAAAGCATTGTGGGTGAAATTAAATAGCACATGAACATGAAAAAATATTTAAGAAAGCTACAGTCGACCGTGCTCGACTGTGAGATACCCGGTACCTAAACGTTTGCGCTTCACACTAAAAGGCAAATTAAAATTGTACATACATACATTGTACATACATACATTGGCGCCATTATATCGCACGGCCAAGGCTCGAATGCGCCACCTGTCGGCTTCAGCTTGCAACAGCAGCGCCTTAGGGGGGGTTTTAAAATGCAAACCTTATTGCTAATATCTCCCATGTTTATCATCCGATTTTACTGAAATGTTCAGGAAACGTCAGCTCTATTTTATTCATTTTTTGTATTTATTAACTTTTACCCGAAAAAAACGAGTATAGCTTATTTAACGTTTTTTTTTTATTTTTGAGGGCGGAAGTGGGCGTGGCCAAATTTTAAAACAAACTTGATCTGCGTGCAACAGATTCCAAAGTTGTCACCAAATTTGGTAACTCTAGCTCTTATAGTCTCTGAGATCTGTTGTTTCACACGGACGGACAGACGGACATGGCTAAATCAACTCGGCTGGTGATACTGATCAAGAATATATATACTTTATGGGGTCGGAGATGCCTCCTTCTGCCTGTTACATACATTCTCGGTTGGCACAAACTTATAATACCCTTGTACCCTATGGGTAGCGGGTATAAAAACATGGCGCTGATCAAGAATATATATACTTTATAGTAGTGCTGGTTTGCTCATGAACAAAAGAGAGTTGTTCACTAAACTGAGTGAGTGAACATGTTCCTTACTATTTATTCTTTTGTGTTCACTTGTTCATTTTTGTTTACTTGTTCAGCTTTGCTCTTTTGCTCACTATTGTTCAGTTGTTCAATTTTGTTCTTTTTTGCTCACTTGCTCTTTTTTGTTCACTTGCTCATTTTTACTCACTTGATCAGTTTTGATCTCGTGCTCATTATTGCTTAGTTGTTCAATTTTGTTCAGCTAGTCTTTTTGGATCATGTTTGTTCAGTAACTCTTTTTTATTTGGTTTTTTTTTTTGCGCAGATTGCGCAAAAATGAAACCCCACATGCTCGTTCTTTATTTTAAATTCTAATTGCCGGTCATAGAGATGGTGAACGAGTTTCTACTTTTATTATTATTTTAGTTTTTATTAAATTTTGTTATTTTCGTTTTATTTACATTTAATTTTTATTTTTTTTTATTTTTATAAATATTCAATAAATTAAATATGAAAACATAAATATACATACATACATACGAGTATATCAGATTTATACTAATACATACATATGTAACAAATGAGTTTTTTAGTCCTTGAAATGCAGTGCTTAGTGGTCTGCTTATGAACAGTTAATAATAAGGCAATGAACAAGTGAGCAATGAGCAGTGAACAACTGAGCAATGAGCAGTGAACCAGTGAACAAGTGAGCAAAATGAATGAGTTGACTCTTTTGAAAAAAAAGAACAAGTGAACATGTTCACCCAAATGAGAAGCATTTACCAAACACTACTTTATAAAGTCGGAGATTTCTCCTTCTGGCTGTTACATACATTCTCGGTTGGCATTAACTTATAATACCCTTGTACCTTAAAAAAAATAAAATAATAATTTTATTAAAACAGACCAAAAAGTGGAAAAATGTAATTGCATGGCGAACTTTAAAAAGACTTTAAAAAATCAATATATAATAAACGACTTGCAATTTTTTGCCAAATAATTGTATTAATTGTATTATAATAGTGTAATAATTGTATTAATAGTGTTTTTTTTCATCGCGAACACACATTGCAGTAGACCATTTTACCGTTAATCGAGCTCCGCGCGTTTTCTTTTTAGTTTATCCACATTATAGAGTTATTTTATGAAATAAATTTAAACATCAACATGTTCAATCTTTTACTATACTGTTGAGAGATAAGAAACTGAAAATAGCATTAAAGGTAACAAAGAACAACGCCGCCCGAACTGTCACTTTGAAAATGTGAATATTTTTTAAATTTATAAGTAAAATAAAAAAGTTGTATGTCAATGTTTAAATTTTCGGACCTGGTGGACTTCCGTTGGAAATGCCCATATCCGAACTTTTCAGAGTTAAAGGTGCAATCGTCACTTGGATCTTACCCAGTCAAAGGCTTTTTTGTTTGATAGTAAAAATCGAAGAACAATCTCTAAATCCGTTAAAGAAAATGTAAATTAAAAAAATATATCAACGTCATAATATTTTTCTATGTTTTTCTATGGTTATTCTCCAGTTCCAAACGCACCACTCCCTAAGACGAACCTATCCAGCTCGCCTGCCTTGCCCGCGACCGCGGCACTTAATTCACTGTTACAGCAACGTCAGGCAAATGCTAATGAACCGGGCATTTTTGCCGCATCTACGCTCAAGAACGAGGTCACTGTGAAACTAGAGCGTAGCTACAGTAACTCGACTAACGAATCGTCTTATAGCGTTCAGGAGAGCGGCTACAATAATATTTATAGTAGCAGCGACACCTCAATCCACGGTGCCCTCGCTGGACCGCAGGCACATTCTTCGACACTGGACGACTCCGAGGATGCGCTGTGCTGTGTCCCGCTGTGTGGGGTGCGGAAGAGCACAAGTCCCACATTGCAATTTTTCACGTTCCCAAAGGACGAGAAGTATCTCAACCAGTGGCTGCATAACCTTAAGATGTTTCACATACCCGCTTCGAGCTACCTTAGCTTCCGCATCTGCAGTATGCACTTCCCGAAGCGATGTATTAACCGCTACTCCCTGTGCTACTGGGCGGTGCCAACTTTCAACCTCGGGCACGATGACGTAGCCAATCTCTACCAGAATCGGGAACTTACCAACACCTTTACCACTGGCGAAGTGGCGCGCTGCAGCATGCCACATTGCACTAGCCAGCGAGGGGAGAGCAACCTTAAGTTCTACAACTTCCCGAAGGATATCAAAAGCTTGATAAAGTGGTGCCAAAACGCCCGACTTCCGGTGCAGGCGAAGGAGCCACGACATTTCTGCAGCCGCCACTTCGAGGAGCGATGCATTGGCAAGTTCCGATTAAAGCCGTGGGCAGTGCCGACATTGCACCTTGGCGCCCAGTACGGCAAGATACACGACAATCCAAAAAATCTTTACGTAGAAGAAAAACGTTGTTGCCTAAACTTTTGCCGTCGAAGCCGATCGTCGGATTTCAATATGTCGCTATACCGATTTCCTAGGGATGAAGTCCTTTTGCGTCGCTGGTGCTATAATCTTCGCCTCGATCCGGGAGTGTACCGCGGCAAGAATCACAAAATTTGCAGCGCCCACTTTATCAAGGAGGCACTGGGTCTCCGTAAACTATCTCCTGGTAAGATGAAAACCGAAATATTTTAATTTATAAAATAAAAGTTTTTTTAATGAAAAAAAAAATTAAAATTAAAACTTATTTATTAAATGTGTACCAAAAAAATTGAAAATAATACTTATTTATTAACTTTTATTTTAACAAGAAACAAAGCTTACTTAGTAAAACCGAAGTTTGTATACCCTCGCAGGGTATAAATTATGTCAATTTTTACCTACACATTTTAAATTTTACATTTTCATATAAATCTTCGCTTCTATGGCAGCTTTATTATATAGTATTCCAATCTTAATGAAATTAAAACCGTAATTCTAAATCCGTATAAGTAGCTGTTTTATACGGATTTAGAATTACGGTTTTAATTTTGAAAATTATAGAAATACTTTAAAGTTTAAACTAGAGAAGGTTTAATTTTTTTTCTATTAATTTCCCGATCGTTCCGAGCAACTGTATGATAATTTTAAACCGATAGCTCAAAAACTGAAAGACTAGTTTTTTTTTTTTCTTTTTATTATTTTCAATTTCTTTCATACATATCTAAAATAAGTTTTACTACTTTTTTTTTCAAATAAAAATGAATACATTTGCACATTTTTATTTAATAAATCACTGTGGACGGCAGTCCACGTAGTGACGATGAGCACCGAGACTGTGGTGCGCAGGGAGACTACTATATACAGCCGTAGAATTGAAAATCTGCTACGATAGTCCGATCAAAACCATTTATATCTTGATCGAAATGTATTGTAAACCTCTTTGAAATTGCATACTAAGATTTTTTAAAATTGGATTTCGTTCGAAATTGAAAATTTTGAAAATTGGAGCTATTGGGGCCGGTGAAGCAAAAATCCCAAAATTTTTAATGTTGTTGTGATCTAGCTTTAAATACGCGTCGAATGACACCTCGATCATCCTGATCCGATACTCCGTTCAAAAGATATTCAATAAACAAGATTTTAACGGCCTTTCGGAAATGAAAACGTTTGTCCTGTTGTTTGTCTGTCTGTGGGTCTGTGTATCTGTGTGTCTGTCGATTTTTTGGTTTTAGAGTCCTAGAACCACTTTTATTTTATTAAAGAGCTCGAGCTAAAAATTTTTTGTTCTACGACTTTTTGGGTTTCCCGCTAGTTTGGCGGGAAAACAGCCAGATTTCCAGCGCCCATAACTTCTAAACACTTTTTTTTTAAGTTTTCTTAAAAATGGCCTACGATTTTGATAGTCACTTACGGCCATATAGCCCTTGAGATTGCTCAACTTTTGGTATGTAACACATATCTGGGAAAATTCGCATTCTCGAGATATTACTCATTAAAATTAGTAGAAAAGATCCCATATACCTAACCTTTTACATGCACTATACATACATTTATGTGTAGAGTCATATAGAGACGTGCACAATGCAATAAAATTTAAAACCATCGAAGGAAATCTAATATAATTTAAATTTAAAAGAAATCGTTTTAATTTTTTTTTTTTTTAATCTAATTGTTGCGTTTTCCACTGTTTTGGCGGGAAAACAGGAAATTTCTCGCGCCCATAACTTCTGAACGACTAAAGTTACAGAAACGTGCTATATGTCGTTGGAAAAGTATTTTGATATGATTGAAATTACTTTGCCTTGACAAACATTGTCTAAATAATTTAATTAAGAATTTAGAAATAACATTTTTTTTTTTAAGTTTTAAAAAATATCTCCGAAAATTCGCTTTCTCATCAAAATTAGTAGCAATGATCCCGTATAGCTAACTTCTTATATGCATTTTTATACCCGGTACCCATAGGGTACAAGGGTATTATGGGTTAGTGCCAACCTCTGTCCGTCCGTGTGAAACAACAGATCTCAGAGACTATAAGAGCTAGAGTTACCAAATTTGGTGACAACATTGAAAAAACGTTAAAAAACGTTAAATAAGCTATACTCGTTACTTTCGGGTTAAAGTTAATAGATACTAAAAATGAATAAAATATTGCAGACGTTTCCTAAAAATTTCAGTAAAATCGGATGATAAACATGGAAGATATTAGCAATAAGGTTAGAATTTGAACACACCGCCCTAAGACGCTGCTATTGCAAGCTAAATTTTAACACACCGCCTTAAGACGCTGCTATTGCAAGCTGCGTAGCCTGTAGCCGTCTAGGTCGTGGGTTCGAGCCCCGACCGCGCCAATACTTTTTGTTTTTTTTTTCTGTTTATTTTTTTTTTTTGCATTTCTTCCTTTTTCCTTTGTTATTATACCTGGAGAACAATTAGAATAAAAATACAAAAAAGAAAGTATTTTGGTTTTGAAACGAATTAAAAACTTTTTAAATATTTTTGTTTAAATAACTATTAATCGTCACAAAATTTGGTATCAGAAATTTTTTGAGTTGAATGTGCCATCGTCACTTTAATCTCACCTCGTTAAGAGGTGTTTTTATTTAATTTATAAAAAAAGGGTTATTTTTTTTCCGACTTGTTATAAAAATAAATAAAATATACGTACGTTATCTTTTTCTTCTTAAAAGGTTCTTTGGCCTTCAATTTTTTTAAACTCATAACTCTTATCTAAGGTCCCTGGTAAAAAATCTACTATGTGATAAATAAAAGATCTGCGTATTGCAACGAAATATCTTAAAGGCAATATTATGCAAAATTAAGTTACCTTTAAAGGCATTTTTATAGTTCATAACCAAATGAAAATCATGACCAAAGTTTTTTTTATTTTTTTTAGTTTTTTGGCCGATTTAGATTTGGATATGAAGATTCTTTTATAAATATACACAAAAAAAGACAGTTGTTTATAAACTTTTTAGCTTTCGGTCTTCGTTGACCATGTGGCGGATATGCCGATATATGAAATCGAACCAACTAAATCTCTAACCCTTCACCATATTTTAAAAATTTGTTATATATTTAATTTAATCCTAAATGCTCAATATATTTTAATATAAAAAAAAACTTTTTTTCTACACAGGTGCCGTGCCCACGCTTCATCTAGGCCACAACGATACCTTCAACATCTACGAAAACGAGCTATGGCCCCCGCCGACACCAACACCCTCAACTTGTCACTTGCAACAGCAACAACAGTCATCACTTCACTCACTGCAACAGCAAATGCACAGCAAGTCCTACCAGCGTCGTTCCGTGGCATCCACTTCGTCGTCGGCGAGTTCGGCAGCTTCGCATTACGTGGACCCGGAGATGAACGCATCTTACCATCTAGCCATGTCCGCCTCCGCCAGTGGCTCTGCGACGATAAACGCCAGCGATAGCATGGACGTCTGCTGCGTGCCTAGTTGCGAAAGCAAGCGCCACAATAGTGAGAACATCACATTCCACACGATACCGCGACGGCCCGAGCAGATGCGCAAGTGGTGTCACAACCTTAAGATTGCCGAGGACAAGATGCATAAGGGCATGCGAATCTGTAGCCTCCACTTCGAGCCCTACTGCATCGGCGGCTGTATGCGACCCTTTGCGGTTCCCACTCTTCATCTGGGTCACGATGACGAGGACATCCATCGCAATCCGGTCGTGATCAAAAAGCTAAACATTCGGGAGACATGCTGCGTGGCTGTGTGCAAGCGGAATAGGGACAGGGACCATGCCAATCTGCATCGCTTCCCCAGCAACGTGGCCTTACTGAGAAAATGGTGCGCCAATTTGCGGCGCTCTGTCCCCGATGGCAGTAAACTCTTCAATGATGCCATCTGTGAGGTGCACTTTGAGGATCGCTGCCTACGCAACAAGAGGCTGGAGAAGTGGGCAGTGCCTACTCTGGTTCTCGGACACGAAGATGTCGCCTATCCACTCCCCACACCGGAGCAGGTGACCGAGTTCTATGCACGGCCTACAGCTCCCAACAATGGCGAAGAACAGGGCGAGTGTTGTGTGGAGACCTGCAAGAGGAATCCTAGCGTGGACGACATTAAGCTTTACCGCCCGCCAGAGGATGCCGCCGTGCTGGCAAAGTGGGCGCACAATTTGCAGACGGAGGCCAACCAGCTGACGGGCATGAGGATCTGCAACCTGCACTTCGAGGCGCATTGCATTGGCAAGCGGATGCGACTGTGGGCAATACCAACTTTGAATTTAGCTGGCAACATCGAGAATCTCTACGAGAATCCAGAGCAATCGCTGCTGTACAGGCGGCGGACGACTCATTTGAAGACAAAGCTGCCGTCAATCTCCGCAAAGCCCACCTGGGTGCCCAGGTGCTGTCTTCCGCACTGTCGCAAGGTCAGAGCCCTGCACAACGTTCAGCTTTACCGCTTCCCCAAGCTCAATCGCTCCACACTGGCTAAGTGGGCGCATAATCTCCAGGTTCCCATGGTGGGCAGTGCCCAGCGCAGGCTATGCTCGGCTCATTTCGAGCCGCATGTACTTAGCAAAAAGTGCCCGGTCCCGCTGGCCGTACCTACGCTCGACCTAAACTCACCATCCGGCCTGAAGATCTATCAGAATCCGGCCAAGCTAAAGGCCAGCAAACTGTGCCTGCAGCGTGTTTGCATCGTCGAGAGCTGCCGCAAGACGCGGGCGCAGGGCGTGCAACTATTCCGTCTTCCGCACAGTCCCACGCAGCTCAGGAAATGGATGCACAACATAAGGACGCGGCCACGGGCAGCTATGAGGGCTCAATACCGTGTCTGTTCCCGCCACTTTGAGACGCACTCATTCAATGGCCGCAGACTCAGCGCAGGTGCTATTCCGACTTTGGAACTGGGTCACGATGGCGACGACATCTATCCCAATGAAGCCCAGGCATTTGTGGAAGAACACTGTGCTGTCGAGGGCTGCGAGGCGTCCAAAGAGCACCCGGAGGTCCGACTCTTCCGCTTCCCCACCGATGACGACGATATGCTATGGAAGTGGTGCAACAACCTCAAAATGAATCCTGTGGACTGCATTGGGGTACGCATCTGCAACAAGCACTTCGAGGCTGACTGTATTGGTCCCAAGCACCTGTACAAGTGGGCCATTCCCACAAAGGAGCTGGGCCACGACGACGCACAGATCGAGCTGATTCCAAATCCAAAACTAGAGGAGAGGTATGTGGATCCAGTCTTTAAGTGCATCGTACCCACCTGTGGAAAGACGCGACGCTTTGATGAGGTGCAGATGAACAGCTTTCCCAAGGATCCGGATCTGTTTCAGCGTTGGCGGCACAACCTGCGCTTGGAACACCTCAGTTTCCAAGAACGTGAGCGCTACAAGATTTGTAACGCTCACTTTGAGGAGATTTGTATTGGGAAGACTCGGCTGAACATTGGATCCGTACCTACCCTGGAGCTGGGTCATGACGATGAAGATGATATTTTCCAAGTGAATCCTGCGGAACTGCAGAGTAACTTATTCGGCCGACAACGTCGACTGCTACTTGAGGAGTCCGGCGATGGGAGTGCGAAACAAGGGCTGTCCGAGACGAAAGATAACAGAAATACGGATCTGACGGCCACAGGCTCCAATTCCAAACAGGTGCTATTTTCTACCTATTATATACTATTTTAACACTTATAATTTTTAAAATAAAAATTTTAAAATATTATTTTTTTTCGATTAAAAAAAAAAAAATTGCAAATAAACTGTTATTTTTTATTTTTAATAAAAAAGTTAAAAATAAATCTTCTTTTTAAATTTTTATATAAAAGTTTAATTATAACTGTTATTTGAAATTTTTATACACGGTACCCATAGGGTACAAGGGTATTATAAGTTAGTGCCAACCGAGAATGTATGTAACAGGCAGAAGGAGAAATCTCCGACCCTATAAAGTATNAGAAGGAGAAATCTCCGACCCTATAAAGTATATAGTATATTCTTGATCAGCGTCACCAGCCGAGTCGATTTAGCCATGTCCGTCTGTCTGTCCGTGTGAAACAACAGATCTCAGAGACCATAAGAGCTAGAGTTACCAAATTTGGTGACAACATTGGAATTTGTTGCACGCAGATCAAGTTTGTTTTAAAATTTGGGCACGCCCTCTTCCGCCCCTGAAAATCATAAAAGCGTTATATTAGCTATATGCGTGGTTTTCGGCTTAAAGTTAGATACAATAAATTAATAAAATAGACACGGACGTTTCCTGAAAACTTCAATAAAATCGGATGATAAACATGGGAGATATTAGCAATAAGGTTTGAATTTTAACACACCGCCGACAGGTGGCGCATTAGAGCCTTGGCGGTGCGATATAATGGCGCCTATGTATGTATGTACAATGTATGTATGTACAATTTTAATTTGCCTTTTAGTGTGAGGCGCAAACGTTTAAGTACCGGGTATCTCACAGTTGAGCACAGTCGACTGTAGCTTTCTTACTTGTTTTTATTTTGAAAAATCGAAAATAATAATATATCTTTGTATTTATTTATTTACATAATTTTATGTACATAATTATTTATATGTCATATGGTACAAATTTATACATGCATGCCTTTTGTTTGATGTACGAGTATTTTCATTTTTTAAAATAAAAATTAATAAATATTTAATATGTAAAATAAAAATTGAAAAATATCACTTTTTTCGATTTTTTATAATAAAAATTACAAATAACAGTTATGATTCAACTTTTATATAAATATTGAAAAATAGGATTTGTTATTAACTTTTTTATTAAAAATTAAAAAATAACAGTTAAAAAAGATTAATAAAATAAAAATTGCATATAAGAATTTATCCTGTTTCTGCAAAGTCCTTCCAAAAACAAGGTATGCATAATTTTTCTATCGTCGCAGTCATTTTTTTTTTTGGTCAAATTTTTATTTATCTTCCAACTTTAGTTTCTAAAAGAAGCGTTATATAACCCATCTGCAGCATACATCAATAACGGTTCTGTAGCAAAATAACCCATTGATAACAGTTATAGAACTGTTATGAAGGAAGCAATTTAGAACACATCTGTAGCATACATAAAGAACAGTTCGGTGAGAATGCTTTAATAACCAATAAAACAGCAATAAAAATATATTTAAAAATATTTATTTTATTCAATTTAAAGTGTACACATAATGTATATAGGTTAATTTATTCGTACAGTAAAATCTTGTATGTGGTTAGTGAAGAAATCCTGCAATTATATTAAAAATAATAATAATGTTTTCTAATGCAATAATTAAATAAATTTATAAAACTAATAAATTTGAAAGTAATATTATAAACACTCACCGTAAATCGCAAATATTATCTGAAATAAAAATGTTATCATATTATAACCAATAAATAAATAAAATCTGAAATGATAAATATTATATTTTATATATTTACGTATACATACCAGATCTGAAATTAAAGTAATATATTATTTATTTTATTAGGGCAATTGCTTACCTTATTTTGTTAACTGGAATGAATTAACATATGTAATAATAGATTATGTTTATAGATAGATATGCTTACCTTGCATACTTATTATAATGAATTTCACAACTGCGTCAAGCAAATTTCTTAATACAACTGAAGCAAGTAACAAAGAAAACGAAAAACCCAAGCGCGTGTTTTTTCATTCTCTTTTCTTCTTATTTGTTTGTGCGTTTCTTTCCTTTTTTATTCTCTTATTTT
>VNKF01000853.1:0-14776 GCA_008044355.1 Drosophila lacteicornis
AGTGGGACTCGAACCCATGCACCTTAGATTGACAGTCCGATGCCTTATCCACTGGGCTACACGGCAAGCAGGCACCGGCCGACCAGTTTTGAACTAGAATCGAGCATTGCGGGTTCCACGGCTGAAATGCGGGTTCTACCGCTGGAACCCGCCATAGAACAGATTTTTTTGTATGAGTTGTCCCCTCTATACATTTATACTCTTTGCTAATACCTTAGCCATATTGATTTTTGTTTCAATTTTTTTTTTTTATTAACAGAAGATTGGTCTAAAATTTATCTTTATATAATTGTATCATGGTATATTCTGTGAAATTCTCACGGGGGCCAAGAGGCGTATGGGTATGACATGGACAGCGACTTGGCCACGTCATTGATACAGTGTGCAAGACCCGATGGTCTTTTACAGATCCCTGAAAAAAAAACAAATTAGATGCTCGAAGGCCGAAAGTCTGCCTCAAGAAGTTGATGGAGACCCTTGAAATTAAAAAAAAAGGTGTGTAAAGCCTACGCACGACAGAAGTGAAACTTCTAGTATTTTGAAAACATGTTCTCACAGCGATACCTTTTGGTGTTGCATTCAGAACAATTTACCATTTGTGCTACAAAAATTCCCGTTTGGTTCTAATTCTTATAACATAAGTTCTAGTTCTGATACCCATTGGGTCAAGTGCACTACAAGGCCAAACATAAAAGAAAAAGATAAATATGTATGCTGCGGCCGATAAACGATAAACAATGGTTTACATTTAGTATAACTGTTTAAACATATAGAACAGACTCAACAAGACAGAGTTCTGTAATAAACGGCTTAGAATCTAACCTAATCTAATCTTACATATCTTTTGATTTTCAAAAAAACAAATTTGTTCAGCTAAATAAATAAATAACCCTCCGAAATTAAAAAAAATTAGTTAATTCACTAAAAAAAACATATTTAAATGGGTAATGGGTAAACGGATAAAGTTTTAGTTAATTCATATTTTGCAGTCAAATAAAGGCGCGATTCCGCAAAACAATAGATATGTATGAATGTATGTACATTTTTGTATGGAAATGTGTATATCTTCTTTTTACTGACGCGTGCAGGCGGCAACGCACCAAGCGATCCCATGATATCTCTTTTACTTATGGTCATGGGCAGAATTCAGCAAAGGAGGACATAAGAATCAGCACTGACATGATTTTGGCAGGAATTAGCATTTTCTAGCGGGAAAGTTTAGGCTAACTATAGGTATAGGTGTTCCCTATACGTCTAACTGATTAACTGACTGAATTTTTCGAATGAAAAAATCGAATGGAAAACAGCTTTCCCATATAAATTGAAATTTTCGATAAATGCAGTCAGTTAGCAACCCGGAGGCGGCTAAAAATATCGTCAAAGAATGAAAATATAATTAGGTCAGTTGCGTTGACTCGAATCGGTGTTATAACTTGATCTGATAACTTATGTATATGCACTGTCTCCAGCGATCCATTGATGGTCAGCAAAAAAAAAAATATGCGACTTGGTATATAAAGGAGAATTTTGAAAAATTCGGCTGTCGTGTACGCTGCCTGGTTACCACCAAGTGTCGAAGCAGTTTTTGATGGTGGCAAACAGCTTGCATTTTACTGCAATATATTTGTTTCCCGGAGTAGAACGCTTCAGGGACTTCCGTTGGCTTCTTCGCCAGCTGAATTTCGCTGTCATCCGACATACACAATGCAAAATGGTAATTTGTTCCATGTTTTTCATGCAGGCATTTACCTCGACTGTTTACAGTTGAAATCAGTTGTTTGCAAAATCAGCACCGAATTTTTATAGTGTTTCAGTCGTTTTGCGATAGTTAGTCAGTTAGACGTATAGGAAACACCCAAAATATATATATAATTTGTTATATAAAATAATGTATTCTTTATTTGAAATGGTTCTTTGTAGACTAAAGTCTACACCTGGGAAATATATTAAGTAATTGCCTATAATTTATTAATATCATTTTCCGATACATTTTTAATTTTGTTGGATTTTGTTTAACTTTTCCGTTACAATAAGCTATTTTCCGCTAAGATTCTGTCAGCACTAATTATTATCCACCGTTGAGTGATACAAAATGGCCATGAGTAAGAGCGAGATAGCAAGCTGCAAGCAAAACGGTGAGCGGTGGTGGGGGTATCGCCGATTTTCGTGACGATCCTGACTCGGTTATACTCCGTCCCCGAAAATCACCTCAATAATACAAATTATAGGTAGGAAACCTAAAAAAATCGCCTTTTAAAAAGTATAAACAAAACTTTAATGCCATAACATAATTTATATATTTAGGGTATGTTTTTAATAATATTTAGCAGAAGAAAAGATAAAATAAGTAAACTATATAAAAATGTATTCATAATTTCATTCTTCCAAAAACTTGAAAGCTTATTAAATGCAATATTTAAAAATTAGAAAATCAATCAAGAAAATAAAAATAATCATCTTAATTATTAAATTAATTAATTAATTTACCAATTACCATTTTCTTACAACTTAACGGCCAAAAATCAAATCAACCGAAATGATTTGGTTCGAACTCGAAACTCAAAACAACAACAACAGTACCGAGGCGTATAAAAACAATAATAAGAAGCGAGCGAGCAGGCTAGAAGAAGCAGCAGCAGCAACAGCATCAACATCCGAAAAGAAATACAAAATTGCCCATGCGATAGAAAGCTTGCTATCTCGATCGATCACGCCGATTTTCGTGACGATCCTAGATCCGGTTTACTCCCCGAAAATCCATGACGCGCCTAAAGAAGTTTCAATTAAAAAAATGCCCCTAAACAACTTCTGGTCAGCGTAGGTTGTTGTTAAAGAGTTCGAGCCTGAGTAGCCCATTATGCCCACTACGTCTCCTTTCCTTCTCCTATCAGAATGCAAGAGGCTTACTACGTAGTAAGCTTCGTGAATTGTATTCTGATAGTCTTTTGTTCCCATCCTAGGGGATGGGGGATTCAGAGATGAATCCGGCCTTCTAGGTGATCGGTTTACTTCAACCTCACGTCTGAATTATGAACTTTCGGGAAATGGAATTTGTAAAGCTATCAGTTAATGGTAGTTATACTTTTATTACATGTTCCTACATTCCCCCCTTGACGAAACATCCAGTTTATTGGAACCGCATTTCCGCTATCCAGTCAGTTTCAAAAAGACACTCGGTTAGGTACCATTAATTAGTTCTAGGTGATTTCGGTCTAATTTCACCGTGCTTACCGCGCAGTGTTACAAAAACTATTTGATTCGTTGCAGGACCCATAACAGTTTTATAATTTTGTCAACACTAAACGTAAGCCTATTACACGTTCTTCTCAGTTTTTTCAAATTACTCATTCTTCGTCATCTGATTTAAACGACATGCAAAAATCAAACTTTATCTTCAGTCCTAGTTTAAACGAAAGATTACTTATTTTGGATCATCGACGTGTCAAGCCTGTTTATTCGCCAGGTCCCTATGGAATACCCCGCTGTGTGCTTAGATATTGTGCCAAAGCCCTGTGCAGATCACTTCTAAAATTATTTACCTTACCCTTAGAAACCTCCCAATTTGCCCTTATGTGGAAAGAAACATTCGTTATTTATATCCACAGAAATGGTAACAAAGCGGATGCTAACAACTATAAAGGGAACTCTTAGGTGTCAAAACCTTTTTAAAAACTTAATTACACCTTTGTTGATCAGTAATTTCTCCATGCCAACATAAATTTATTAAAGGGGGAGTAGGGTTAATTCGGTGCAAAACGGGTTACTTTTCAAAAATTTGTTGTAGCGAAACAGCTTGAGCTAGTTTATTAATTTAAATGACATATAATAACGTAACATTTAGACAATTTTTCTAAAAAGGTTTCATTGAAAAATATGTGCAGGTATAAGAGTTATAGGGAATCTCACGTGACCCCTCCAAAAAAAGTTGATTTGCGGTGTACATTCTAACAGTCCACAGAATCGTCCGATATGAAAACCAGAATATGCATTAGTTAAAAGATAATTGCCCGGAAGTATCACCGTGGAGTTTTTTTTTTTAATTTTTTTTTTTTTCGATTTTTTGTGAACGTTTGAAGTCAAAAATGCGATTCTTGACTAAAAAAACAAATTGAATTGTAAAATAAAAAATATAATAAAAAATAAATTAAAAAAAACACGACGGTGATACCTGGAGAATTAGTACCAAAAGCTGTGTGAAAATTTCAAATCGATTGATCAACTAGATTTTTAGTAATCGTGTACACCGACTTTGAAAATGGCACTTTTCAGGGGAGCGCTTTAATGTTTTGACTGCCCATACATCGAACATAGAATGACCTCCGTTAAACTAACCATTACTTCGTTATTTTTGCTCCGATTGATGTCAAATTTGGACTTCATATTCTCAAGATGTTGGGCATTCATAAACAAAAATAAAAAAATAAATGACGAAAATAAAATTAATTAAAGGTCTATTTTCAAAAATTTATTTTTTATAGTAATTAAGTTTATTTTACAAAGTAAAGTATACAGAATTTTAATTTAAAGTAAATTAATTTTGAAAAAAAAAAAAAAAAAAAAATATTAGTTGGACCCTCTCTTGCGAGTAGTGCCCCACGGTGACTGTCACAGCAGTCTTCTGGATCATCTAAGATCAGAAATTCAAAATTTTAAACTCTGATTTTCGATAAAAAATAAAAAAAGTTAATTTTTTAAAGAAATAGTAATTTTTAACAAAAACCAATATCTTTTGATTAAAAACTAGTTTTTAATGCCAACAAGAAAATATCCAAGTGGTTTTTAAGTTATAGTGGTCACCGAATGCAAAATCACAGTTTTCAGAAAAACGCGTTTAAAGTTTCACGAACAGTGCTACACCCCACGGTGCGACTTTCTAATTTTGTTTGTCACTTCAAAAATATTTCTCGAATCTTAATAAACATTTTTTGTACCACAGGCAAATATATATACTTTAAGAAATGCAAAAAAAAAAATCGATTTTTCAAAAATTCTAAGTGTATAAGTGTTCCCTTAAAGGGAAATAATATCAAATGGAGTTTCGATTTAGGTTAGTAAATTTATCTGATTTCAAAATCAGATTTTTTTTTTTTAAATTTTTTTAATAATTGTCAATTTTTGGTTTCTCGAAGTTTGCTTCCTTTTTTCTTATCAAAGTTTCCCAAAAATATACCTCTGTTACCTACTGTGCACTATTTTTATTTACATTGTATCCTAGTGGTATAGGTTCAGTCAAGCTTTTAAGTTTTGACGCCAGTCAATATGCGTACAATACACTTTATATTAAACTTTTAGTCAAACACAAGACATATTTGGTTTGGTGGGACGAACACCGAATCTCTACTGAACTCGAAGCACCACCAAAGAGCGTAAGAAATAGAAAATGACTTATAAAAATATAAGTTACCACTATGCAACAGTTTTTTATTTCCCGCTTTGTCGTTTAGCTCAGTATTATGGTTAATTATTATATGGTAAGATTAATTATATATGTTGAACTTTTTTTTTTTTTATGCTGAAAACAGGTTTCTATTTCTTATGGTGTAGCCGAACCTAAAACTACAGTCTGATTAACATTCCAGTAAGTACACCTATTTTTATTCATATACATTTAAATTACGAATAACAATTTTGAAGTAAGATGTACGATTCGAGGGGCTCTTATTCTGCACCACACGAGGATGAATCTTCAATAATAATTTCGCGAAATTGGCGTCTTAGTGGTAAGTATTTTTACAACTTTAATACGTCAATTTTTAGAGATATAATTAGCAATAACATTCAGAGTGATTGATCGGTCTGCAATATAAAAACATGAAAGGAAGCTAACTTCGGTAAGCAAAAGTTTGTACTATATACCCTTGCAATCTGCAATTGGATCATCATCAATCTATCAATTTTGGTAAAAATGAAAAAAAACATCGAAGTGTGTACATTTTAATTACATTTACCTACACCTCTTACATTTTACATGTATAATTTTATATTTTCATATAAATCGACCGATCTATGATATAGTTGTCCGATCTTAATAAAAATAAATTCGTAATTCTAAAACCGTAAAAACAGCTATATCTCGAAGTTTATAAAAATACTTTGAAAAATAGAGAAGTTTTAATTTTTATGGCAGTGGTCCAAATTTGGCCGTTCCGACTTACAGTGCTGAACTTAAGTGTTGGCACAGTTGCAAATGTCAACTTTAAACGTTGTTTCCAGACGTATGAAACATTTAAATGATTCAATTTGTTTGTATATAGTTTGTTGTATATAGTAACAAAAAATGAACGTATTTCGTGAAACAAAAGTCTTGGCACAGTTGCCTTACTTATTCGAATCTTTCTTATTTTAAGCCTAATCTGGTCTTTTTTTTGGGGAAATTGATAACGGAATTCCCCCTTAACCATATGGCGTCCAAAAGTTTAAAAAAAATAAACATTATTTAAGGTTTTTTTTACTTTCGTCTGCATTTAAGCATATGCACACAGAAATCAACGTATTTCAGCGAAAAAAAAAGTCCTTAACAAGTATAATTAAGGATAATCTCATTACAAAATAGCAAAGTTTATAAAATCTTATCATTTTTAGGCTGTAAATAAGGTCAACGGAAGCGAAAAAAAGCTAAAACCCTATATAAATTTGTTAAATTTTTGAGGATACGTACCTATTTTTAAGTTTAAAATATTAAAAAAAAATATTTCTTTAGCTTTTAATTTTTCATTTTATTACCAATGAAATTTCCAACAAAATGAGATTTCACTCATTTCAATTGGACAAAAATTAGCAGAGATACCCACTGGTCGCTTAGTGAAGACATTGCAATGTGGCTAATAAATGACGATTCTACACAAATTTGTATGCACGCTATGGTTAGCACTTATCTTTGTTGTCCTTTGTCCAATTTAAGTGACTGATACCTCATTTTGTTGGAAATTTCATTGGTAATAGAATAGAAAATTAAAAGTTAAATAAATAATTTTTTTTAATATTTTAAACTTGAAAATAGGTATGTAACCTCAAAAATTTAACTAATTTATGTAGAATTTTTGCTTTTTTTCGCTTCCGTTGACCTAATTTACAGCCTAAAATTTATAAGATTGTATTAACTTGGCTATTTCATAATGAGATTATCCGTTATTATACTTGTTAAGGACTTTTTTCGCTGAAATACGTTGATTTCTGTGTGCATATGCTTAAATGCAGACAAAAGTCAAAATAACCTTAAAAAATGTTTATTTTGTTTAAACTTTTAGACGCCATATGGTTAAAGGGGAGTTCCGTTATCAATTTCCCAAAAAAAAATGGCCATATTAGGCTTAAAATAAGAAAAATTCAAATAAGTAAGGCAACTGTGCCAAGACTTTTGTTTCACGAAATTCGTTCATATTTTGTTTAAGTTTAAATAGTTTTAAGGACGTTAATAAAAAGTATAAAAAATTATGCCAATGAATACACAAATGTTTAATTCAACTATATAAAAACAAATTTAATCATTTAAATGCTTCATACGTCTGGGAACAACGTTTAAAGTTGACATTTGCAACTGTGCCAACACTTAAGTTCAGCACTGTATATACTGCTTGCAAAAGAAATAAGACTATGCTGATTTAGCCCGATAGCTCAAAACTGAGAAACTAGTTTGGGTAGAAAACAGAAGACAGACAGACGGACATAACTCGATCTTTTTACTTTGGTAAATCATAAGTAATCATTCTAAAAGCTTAGCACCTTGTTTAAGTACATTTTATAGGTACAACATTTATCTATCATTATAAGGCATATTAAATATGATAATTACTCGATTAAATTACTTGATTCAAAAGTTATGAATTTTGCAACGAAGAAACTCATTGGCCCCACTGTGAGTTGTATGGATTTTATTTGCTTACGTCTTAATCTGATCATATGGTTAAACTGCTGAGACAGAGGTTTTAGATTTTTGGATCGATTTCGTTAAAGTAAGTGGGTTAAGATTAAGGTTTTTAGTTTAGGAAGGATTTCTACAGCTGAGGTTATTGTGTACAAATTATTATAATTTGCACATAGTTCTCTAAAGGGTTCATGCATTTCATACGAGGCTCTACAGTGGTGCAAAACTAAAGGCAAGTAGGAGTAGTGGTTCTACATTATACGTGGAAATTCAACGCGCCAAAAGAGCGTTGCTTTCCACTGAAGCTGATGCTGATTACATAAAGTTAAATTAACATCGAAAATCGACTACTTTGGCTGAATTTTCCCATGACAGCTATAAGATATAGTAGTCCGATTTAAAAAAAAATTTAAAATGTATCGCTATATTTTAATTAAAAGACCATTAACTAAGATTTAAACCGATATCTTAAAAAACAACGAAAATCGGCCCATTTGGCCCGATAATTCCTATGGCAGCTATATGATATAGTGGAAAGATCTGGCCCGTTCCGACTTATATACTTTCTGCAACAGAAATAAGACTATCTGCCAAGTTTTATTTAGATAGCTTAAATAAAGAGAGACTTCACCGTTTAACGTTTTGCCTCCCACTTCGCAACACAATAAAATCAGCTCTTAGCAAGCTTGCTATCTCGCTCTTACGCATGGGCCATTTTGTATTTCTTTTCGGGGGCGCTGCGTCGACCGCACTGCCGGCAGCGCTGCCGCTCCCGCAGCCGACTGCATAGGTGCAAGCGAGCGAGCGATGTGCAGGTGCCGATGAGTTGATGCTGTTCCTGCTGCTGCTTCTTCCAGCCTGCTCGCTCGCTTCTCATTGTGGTTTTTATTCGCCTCGCCACTGTTGTTGTTGTTATTGTCGCTGATTGAAATTATGATTTTTTATCAGGGATCGCAAATAACAGATATGAGTTAAATAAAAATTGGACCCAAAAAAATGACTACGACGATAGGAAAATTATGCATACCTTATTTTTGGAAGGACTCTGCAGAAACAGGATAAAGTTGTATATGCAAGTTTTATTTTATTAATCCTTTTTAACTATTATTTTTGATTTTTAATTAAAAAGTAAGAAATAATTCTTATATTTAAATTTTTAGATAAAAGTTGAATCATAACTGTTAGTTGTAATTTTTATTTTGAAATATCGAAAATAACTGTTATTTTTAAATTTTTATTTTAAAATTTGTATGTATTTATCAATTTTTATTTTAGAAATTGAAAATAAAAATTGAATTGCTATAACTTTTGCACCCCGATAACGCCCCTGCTCTCACATCGTTGCTTGTGCGCGACTTTTTGGCAAAAAGCAACACACTAATGATGCCGCAGCCACCGTATTCCCCAGATCTGGCCCCCTGTGACTTTTTCTTGTTCCCTAAACTGAAGAGACCCATGAAAGGACGACGTTACGCTACGCTTGACGAGATAAAGACGACATCGAAGGAGGAGCTGAACAAGATAAAAAAAATGATTTTTTTAAGTGCTTCGAAGATTGGAAAAACCGTTGGCAAAAGTATATATTATCTCATGGGGATTACTTTGAAGGGAACAAAATAGATATTCATGAATAAATAATTTTTGAACAAACACAAAATTCGCGAAACTTTTTGAACACACCTCGTATACCGCGCAGTTCAAAAGATGTAGCAATTCAATTTATATTTTCAATTTTTAAAATAAAAATTTATAAATAACAGTTATTTTCAATTTTTCAAAATACAAATTACAAATAACAGTTGTAATTCAACTTGTATATAAAAATTAAAAAATAATAAATATTTTTTACTTTTTTATTAAAAATTAAAAATAAGTTCATTTGCAATTTTTTTTTTTAAATCAAAAATAGCTCTGTTTTTACAATTTTTATTTTAAAAATTATAATTGTTACGAACCCTGTTTTTTATTATTAGTTGTGCGTATGTGTGTGTGTGTGTGTGTGTGCGAGCGTCGGCCTAACTATTAAAGTGTCATATTAGCGTTGTTTTTAGTTGGCTGATTCGACATGTTTCGAGCGTGTATTCGTGCGTGTGTGTGTTTTTTTCGTTCGGTGCTCGTTCGTAAACCTCCCGCTCGCGAAATCACGTGTTCGGCGGTTTCGTCAGCATCTCTTGCGCACCAGGTACAGGATGCCCTCTCCTCGTTCCCGAATCTATGTAAATATGCGTCCAACGCCCCTTCATCGAGGAATCCCAGCGGGACTGCCACCTGGCTAATGTGGCACCAAAGTGCGTACTTCCTTTCTCTCCTTAGGCGCCGGAGTTCTTCCGTGGAGCTGCTAAAATACTCTGGCCTGCTCCGCGGCCATTAGGTCGAGGGGAGAGGTTTCTGCTAGGACTAGCGCAGCCTGGTCGGAAACAGTCCTGAAAGCGCTGCCTATCCGAAGGGCAGCTTAACGGTGTGACGCGCCTATGCCACGGCTATGAGGCCGCGACGCCATGGAATGGCTCGCCTGTCGAACCCACACAGACAGACGTTGCGGCGTTTTACAAAAAAGAGAGCCTCGTGTCGATGATCACGCCCATTTGATTGCCCTTGACGAACTGACTGGGGCGTCGCAGACTCGGATGTTCGCCACTTCCATTTTTTTCCTAGCTCACCAGTATTGCTTCGGTTTTCTGCGCCGTTAACTGCAGCTCTACGCTTGTCAGCCACGAGTTAATGATGCTTATGCTCCGGATGCAGATCTCCTCGGCACCAGCAATCTCCTTCTCGACGATGACCACCGCTATGTCGTCCGCAAAACCCACTATCACCGTTCTCCCTGGGAGTGGAAGTCGCAGAACACCGTCGTACATTGCGTTCCACAGAAGTGGCGCAAGCACGGACCCTTTGGGAACTCCACACGATAGCTCGACTGCTTGTGCTCCGTTGGTGGTGTCGAACTGCAGAACCCTATCGTCGAAGTAGCTCCGTATCATCTTCTGCAAGTATTGGGCCATGCCAAAGTTGGATAGGGCGTCCAGAATGTAGCCCCATCTCGTGGTGTTGAAAGCGTTGCGGATATCAAAGGTTACTATTAGGAAGTACTCCTTGGATCCGCCTTTCCACCGCTGTCCCTGCAATATCGACCATTTTTGTGATGGCGTCGACGGTCGACTTCGCCTTCTTAAACCCGTACTGAGCATCGGACAGGTTGCCTGCCGCTGAGATCACCCTCTCCAGTCTCGAGCCGATCAGATATTCCAGAACCTTGCCCGCTCTGTCTATCAAACAGATGGGTCTGTAAGAAGATGGGTCGTCTGCTGGCTTCCCCGGCTTAGGCAGAAAAACCAATCTCTGGGTTTTCCACCTCTTTGGAAAAATCTCCTCTCTGAGGCACTTCCCGAATAGCTCCGCGAAAAGGTCCGGTCTGAGAGAGATCGCCCTATTGGGAACGCAGTCAGGTCCCGGGGCCTTCTTAATCTTTATCCTGGCTGCCGCTGTCAGCATCTCCGCTTCGGTGACTTGCTCGAGTCCGGGACGCGAGTCGGAGTTGCTCAGTACCGTGAGCTCTCTATCCTCTGGGATAGGTGCGCGACGATCCTGTCGAGGCTTTCAGTCTCCATGGGGACGCTTTGGGTAGTGCGGTTTATCCTCTTCACCATCGTCTTGCACGCTATGCTTCTGTCGGTGGCATTGCTGCATCCGCTAGCAATGTGTCCCGTTTCGAGGCACCTGGGCAAGACTCGATTTCCTTAACTCGACACCTTATCCAGACGACCTTCACCTTGCCTAGCTTCGTAAGGGCTTCTGCTGCTCCAGTCGGGACAGAGATAGTAGCCACCTGGCCTCCGCTGGGGAGGGCTCGAACGCCCTTTATGGTCACCGAATCCAGCGGAAGGTCTACTTGCTTGGTGAGTGCTTCCACTAATTCCTCTCTGGTGTCGAGCTCGTCTAAGTCCCGGATCAGGAACAAGGGCTGCGGTGTCAGAGTGCGGATCGAGACCCCGCTTCCCAGCACGCTACCGATCTTCTTCCTAATGCCGCTCCTTGAACTTGAGAGAATCGTTTAATCTCCAGAAGGAGCTCTCCTTTACCAGTTCTCCTGACTTTGCAGACGCTCTCGCAGACCCCTTCCATCCTGGCGTCCTGTGCCCGCGTGACCAAGCCTAGCACTTGGCTGTAGGTCATGTCGGACGGGGGGCTTATAATTAACGCCTCGTTCCTCGCTCTCTTCCGGAACTTGACAAGCACGATTTGGGGCTTTCATCGGTGGCCAAGGATTTCTCCTCGGCTTAATCGATGGTGTGCCGCAATGCGGGGGGGTTGGCAATTGGTCTGCCTCGTGACCTTCCCCACAACATTAGCCCCCAGTGTGCTAGGCGAGAGTTTCACCCTCCGAAGAAAAGGGCCTACGAGACAGTTCCTATCACCCACCCCTTACCGCCAAAACGCTGGCCATCATTGGGACGCTCAAGGAACGGCGGACCGGAGTCCAGTGCGCCCGTAAGTACAACTGGCCCTCCGTCGCGCCCACCGCACTAATACAGGTCCATTTCCTCGCAGATATAGCCTCTTTTCTGCGTCCCCTATGGAGCACCCGGGAAACATATCCGCACTGTTCAACGCGCACTTCAGCTTTTTTTTTTTTGTCTGTGAGAGCGTGTGTGAGTGACGCAAATTGATTTGATTTGTTTCGAGTTCGAAAAAAATCATTTCGCTTGGTTTGATTTGATTTTTGGTCGTTAAAAAATGGTAATTGGTAATTTAATTAAATTATTTAATAATTAAGATGATAATTTTTATTTTAATGATTGATTTTCTAATTTTTAAATAATGCATTTAATAATTTCTTGAGATTCCTTTTAAGTTTTTGGAAGAATTAATTAAATTATGAGATTATGGGAAAAGAATGCTATCCCGCTTTTACTCTTGGGCATTGGCAGATTGCAGCAAATGAGGATTCAAGAATCAGTGCTGACAGCATTTTGGCGGGAATTAACTTTTTCTAAAGATATGTTTGTAAGATTAGATTAGGTCAGATTCTAAACCGTTTATTGCCGAACTATTTTTTATTGAGTCTGTACTATATGTTTAAACGGTTATACTGAATTTTAACCATTTTTTATTGTTTTAGCGGCTGCGGCATACATATTTCTGTTTTTTTATACCCTTGCAGAGGGTATTATAATTTTGCCATGATATTTGCAACGCAGTGAAGGAGGCATCTCCGACCCCATAAAGTATATATATTCTTGATCAGCACTACCAGCCGAGTCGATCTAGCCATGTCTGTCTGTCGGTTTCTACGCGAACTAGTCGCTCAGTTTTTGAGCTATCGAGCTGAAATTTTCAGCATAGTCTTATTTTTTTTAGCACGCAGTATATGTGTAACGGCCGAAATCGGACTACTATATCCTATAGCTGCCATAGGAATTATGATGATGAACAAGTTTTAACTTCTCTATTATTAAAAAAATAAATTTAAAACCAATAAAAAAAAAATGTAAATTTTACAAAATTCGATATTTTTTCAACATTACTAAAATGGTTCGATTTTCAATGATCCAATTGCAGACTGCAAGGGTATACCAACTTCGGTTTACCGAAGTTAGCTTTATTTCTCGTTTTTTGTCTCTTTTCCTTTTATGTTTGGTCTTGGAGCGCACTTGACCCAATGGGTATCAGAACTAGAACAAAAAGTTATTGTTTGTAACACAAATGGTCCACTTATTTACATTTGTGAACTTATGGTATAAGAATTTAAACCAATCCAAACCAACACCAAAAGGTATCGCTGTAAAACGTGGTCTTAAAATACTATATGTTCACTTCTGTCGTGCGTAGGCTTGACACACTCCTTTTTTCCTATCAGCATACAAGATGCTTACGTAGTAAGCTTCACAAATTATTCTAATAGTCTTTCGTTTTCATCCCAGATGATTGTGTTCACAGAAACCTGGTTAAAGCCAGGTTAGACGTGTATGCACTACGGTCAGTACACTCAAGTGGCCCTTTGAAGCCAAGCTTGTTAGGGTTAGGTGTTAATAGACGCGAAAGAAAAGTATTGGTAAAAGAATGCGAGGAATATAGACTACTGTCAGGCAACTCGATTGCTATCTCGCAATTAAGATGAATGTTTTTAGTTTAGGAAGACTATCTACAGATGAGGTAATTTTGTACAAATCCCAATTTGCACATAATACTCTAAAAGGGTTCATGCATTTCATATGATGTTCTGCAGTGGTGCAAACTAAAGGATCTAGTGGTTCTACATAATACGTGGAAATTCAACTGACCCAATAGATCTCTGCTTTCCACATCACCACGGATCAGGTTATACATAAAGACAATGCTTAGCACCGTTCTACGGTTTGCTAAGGAGGGTAGGTTAATTAAGAGAAGTCTATTAGAATAAGAGGGCAATCTTAGGTTTGCATCCCAGTTTAAGCCACGAAGTGCAAAAAGTAAAAAATTCTTTTGAACTGACCCAATGCGTTTGCTGTGGACGTCCCACTGGGGACTCCAAACGCAAGATCCATATTCTAAAATAGGACGAACTAACGAAATGTATAAATTCTTCGTGACGTAGGGGTCATCGAATTCTTTCGACCACCGTTTAATAAATCCAAGCACACCCCTGGCTTTATTTACAATGGACGAAATATGATCTATAAACTCCAGTTTAGAATCTAGGCGGATACCCAAATCGTCAACTAGAGTGATCCTTTCCAGAGAGCAGCAGTTCAGCGAATAAGTGGCAAGCATGGGAGAGGCGCGTGAGAATGACATGAGCTTGCATTTGGAGCCATTTAGGTTTAATTTGTTTGCAGTGCACCATTTTTGAAAGTTATTAAGATCTGTTTGTAAATCTGACTGGCTAGCGCCGTCCTTATATTGCACGCAAAGCTTAACGTCGTCAGCGTACAT